>VYZM01013249.1:635000-656995 GCA_013398915.1 Dromas ardeola
AAAAAAAAAAAAAAGGAACTTGAATGTCCCTTGCTGATAGAGTGAAATAAAGCTGCCAAGTACTGTTGAGAATGTGGGCTATAATGTGTCTGTCACCTCCCTAGCAGTCGCTCTCTTTATATTACAGTATGTTGGTTCAGTTCGTGACTATAACTGGCTCTGGCTCTCGAAACGCGTGTGGAAAATTGATGCGATAGAGGTTCCTCAGCTGGGAACCTCACCCTGACACTTTCTGTTACTGTGCTGTTGCTTTCTGGCGAGGTCTGAGCATATGCTGACCAGAGTCTGTGACACTTTCACAAGTGGGTTTCATTTATTCTCCTTCTCAGTGAATTCAAAGATCTCTCCCTTTTCCCTTTTAAAGGGAAGGAAGAGCTGGCTTTGCTTAGCGATGCATGAAGCCATTCTGGTCATTTGGTAACTCATCCAACTGTTTCTTCCCTTTCATTTTTGCGTTGCCAGACAATGGAAAGAAAATATCTATTCAAGTTATATTTTCCGAAGTATTTGGTTGCTATGAAAACTGAAAGGAGTAGTGCTGTGACTTGACTGCTGTCATTTATGCCTGCTCTCAGTTCAGGTTGCTTTAAAAAAAGACATTATAACTTGGCATCTCACTAAAGTAATAACAGTGAACTTCCCAGTTTTTGGCAGCTGAAGCTGAATGCTTCACAGAAAGATATTATCAGCCCGTTTACCGGCAGCCTTCTCTGGCCTCTTCTTCCCCTCTCAGCAACTCAAGTGTGCGCTTTGCACTTGGTTCGTCTGATGTGCGAGTGCATCAGTTCGGGCTGGAGCCTGCTATTATCTCGCCATTTCCACGGAGATTCATAATTAAGAGTGGAAATTGTGCTCACTAACTCTTGAAAGAAGAGAAGAATACTGAGTATTAGTGTAAGATGGATAGCAGTCGAAACGGCAGCAATATGTTAGTGCCCTTTAATTTCTGAAGTTGTTCTTATTATTTTACCTTTCTGTAGTTTTGCTATAATGAATTTAGCAAATGTTTCTTAAGCAACTGCTGTTCTAATTGATTTTGATTGATTACATAGGAAGTAAATCCCCTCAAAACCACAGTGAGTGCAGTATTCTCCAACTGGGGATCCCAAGATGAAGGTTTACCTAGTGCAAGTGGTTCTGCAAAATCTTTGAAAATCGCATTGTCCAGCCTGAGGAAACCAACCAAACCAAAAAATCTTAGATCATCTTTCTTTTCTTTCCTTTTGGAGCCACGTTCATGGCTAGCTTCAGGGAATGTTGGTGGTGGGGTTTTTTGGGTGGGTTTTTTTTGTTTGGTTTTTGGTTGGTTGGTTTGGTGTTTTGTTTTGTTTTGTGTGTTTTTTAACAGGCAGTGGTGTTGTCTCTAATGCAAGTTTTGTGGATTGTTAAGGTGGGATCCAAGAAAGAAAATACTTAAATCTTTCCTCCATGAGCCCCCAGGACTTCCAGGAACCCCCTGCACCCTGTGTTTGACGCGGAGCTGTGCGTTAGCCCAGCAATTTGCCTTAGTGTAGCTCTGCACGTCTCTCGTCCGGGTGACAAGAGGTGGCACAGCAGCTCCCTGGCTGCTCTCGGCACTGGCTGCTGATGGCTCCGAGTGCTGCTTCTCCATCCCCTTCCTCTGCAGATCCCTCGTAGCCACCGGAGCTGCGGGGTGGCTTTGTGTCATCCCTCACCACTTCTCATGTCTTTGCTGCTTCTTGGGTTTGAGCGTGACTTAACATAACTTGATCCCCGCCACGTGTGCGGCGTTTGAACTGCTCTGGGGATCCTCATCTCCTTTCAGGTTTCAGCATTCTCCCTCTGCCTTGGGCAGAAGAGAGCGAGAGGCTACGGATTAGGTGCCCTCCAGTTAACAAATTACTCGTTGTGTTAATGATACGCAGAGCCGCGCGTCCTGCCTGGCTCTCCGCTCGCAGCCTTTGCTCATGCGTGTTCCAGCACATCAATTCCAACTGGGTTTGAGCTGCTCACGGGGCCGGGTGCTTCCGCGGCATAAACCCAGGTCATTATCAAGTTATTCCTACTCTTTCTGTTGCCACAGAGATACAGTAGTTTAATTGTGAGAATGAAATCAATCATCATTAAAGCTGCTTTTTTTGATGAAATGCTGTGTATTCAGGACATAACATACTAATTCTTATCTCCAGCTGTGGGGTTTTAAGTTTTTTCCCCTGCTGATTGAGTTGAGGAGTGGCACCCCTTCTGGCCCTTTTCTGTGTCTTTATCTAATCTTTCTCTAGCTATTTTCTCCCAAAATAGCCTGTTCGGTTTTTTGCACTCCTCCTAACAGCCAAACTGTTGCTCAAACTGCCTTAGCTTGCTGTCCAACTCACCAGTTAACGGAACCACCAACAAAAAAAGGTATCTCCAGCCTGGAAATGCCATCCTCGCAATGCTCTGCTAATTTTTATCCCCAGTAAAAGACCCATCGTTGTTTGTTTCCTTGGTGCTGAGACGTGTGTGGTGACACTGCAAAGGGCGTCGGGGCTTTAGTGAAGGAGCTGTAATAAATACGCTGGAGGGTGTAGGTGGAACCTTGCATGGTGTGGTGATTCACAGCCAGCTGACGCGGAGGTGGGTGTTTTAAGAGCAGGAGTCGATCTGGGGTTTGTTTTGTTTCACCTTCACATCAGGTTGAAGGTAGATGGCTCCTTTAACTTGGAGATGGGTCTGTTCGGATACAGCCAGCCCTCGCCTCTTTTCTGTGCTTGCTTTGTCTGTTTGGTTTTGCTCCAAAATATACTGATCTTCTTCTAAAAGGTTCTTTCACCACAGGTTTTGTGAAACTAAAACGTAAAAACTTTCTTTTCTGTAAAAGCTGTCTTTATAAGTCAGGAAAGTCAAGTGCAGTCTCGGTATGTTTGAACTGAGGTTTTGTTGAGCTTTGGGAGGAGAATTTTAGCTGTACTGTGAAGCTTATGATAAAATCCAATTATTTTTATCAGCTTGCACATACATCTTATTAAATTCATGGCAAAAAATGCCTTGAAGTAGCCAGTTCTCATGTATTTTTGTGTTAAGTACAGCATAACTAACAAGGGGCTGTGATAACGTAAGGAAATGTTGCTGAAGGCCCTGTGTGGAGGGGGCAGTGTAAGATGGGGCTTCCAGCAGTGAACCGCAGCCCGCATGCTCTCCTCTCCGCATACCTGGACATGCTGTTTGTTCAGGACTTTAGCTGAAGGATGCAGTTATCTCCTGTGCTGAATTCCTGTGCCATCCAGCTGACACGTGCCTCAGCTGTAGGAGGGGGGAGGTGAAGAGAAAATGCTTCAAAACTAACAAAAACAACTTGTCCTCACCCATGTGAAACATCTCCAGTCAGGCTCTTGATGTGCTGAGGCTGTATTTAGGTTTGGGAAGCTCCTTGCGTAGCTGGGAAGACCCTCGGATGGCTTTCCTGCTAAAGGGGGAGAATACCGACACTTGCCCACCTTCCACTGACCCCCGGTTTCTGTTTCAGCTGCTTGAGTTAAAACTCCCCTCAGGGGAAGCCGTGCTAGCCCAGGACAAGGGGAGCACCAAGGTGAGCTTTGGTGTGCAACTGTATGGCCTCCTAACCCGAGTGGTGTGTGCCCGTGGAGACTGACCCCTGCGTTAGTTGCCTCTGCTGGTGTAGGGTGGGCAGAGGGAGGGAGAGGCTGTGCCGGCAATACCGTTGGAAGTCCTTCCAGCCAGTGGTCGTGCTGTTCTTGAAGGGTTTGCAATAAACATGACTCTTTCCTTCACATCTGTTTACTGCTTTGCAGCTTCAGATGAAAATGAGCGAGCGAGCCGTGTCCCTCAGCGCCATGGTGCCCTTGCCCCGCAGTGCCTACTGGCAGCACATCACGCGACAGCACAGCACTGGCCAGCTCTACGGCCTGCAAGGTAAGGGCTGGGGTGGAGAGAGTCAGGGCACAGATCAGATAGTGACATTGTTGAATCATTTTGGTACCCGTCCACCTCACTGAAGCCTAATGAAGGCCAACGAAATTCTGGGCTGCGTAGGGAAGAGTGTGGCCAGCAGGTCAAGGGAGATAATTCTCCCCCTCTCCTCTGCACTGGTGAGGCCACAACTGGAATACTGTGTCCAGTTCTGGGCTCCCCAGTTCGAGAGAGACAGGGAACGACTGGAGAGAGTCCAGCGTAGGGCAACAAAGATGACTGAGGGACTGGAGCATCTCCCCTATGAGGAAAGGCTGAGAGAGCTGGGACTCTTTAGCCTGGAGAAGAGAAGGCTGAGGGGAGACCTGATGAATGTTTACAAGTATCTCAAGGGTGGGTTTAAGGAGGATGGAGCCAGGCTCTTTTCAGTGGTTCCCAGTAACAGGACGAGGGGTAACGGGCACAAGCTGGAACATAGGAAGTTCCGATCGAATATGAGGAAAAACTTCTTTACGGTGAGGGTGCCAGAGCACTGGAACAGGCTGCCCAGGGAGGGAGTGGAGCCCCTTCTCTGGAGACTTTCAAGCCCCGTCTGGATGCAGTCCTGAGTGATGTGCTCTGGGCAATCCTGCTTTAGCAGGGGAGTTGGACTAGATGATCTCTAGAGGTCCCTTCCAACTCTGAAGATTCCGTGATTCTGTGATTCCGTAATGTCCAATTTAAGCCAGTTGCCACTGCTGTCTGGTTGATGGAGAGAAGGGCACATCCCACCTTCAGATGGGCACCTTGGCAGAGGGGTTGTCAGGAGGTGCTCTTCTGACTTCCCATTAGAGAGGGATCCTTCATTTGACAAGTTTTCTGACCATTTTTATGTAAAAAAGGAGAAATTAATGCTCCAGGATGTCCAGTTATCGAGGTTGCCAAGTCCTTCCTGCTACTAAACTCTTTTAATAGCACCTGATTTTTTTTGGCCAGGCATATAGCCATTTGGCTCCCCTCTCCTTTGGATGGCTGCCTCATGCTAAGAATGATGCAATCTTCATTATTCATTTTGTCTATTTGCTAATATTCAACCTAAACAACTGCATGTTCAGAAACAGCTGAATTAGGGAAAGTAAAAGGAAATGGCCATGACAAGTAGTTCTAGCAAACTGTTGCTCGGACAGCTGCAGAGCTGCCACCATGCATTGCAGTGTGGCCTGAAGATGCGCAGATGTCTTCTCCAAATCCCCTCCCTGCAGTCAGCCCAAGGGGCAGCACAGCTCAGTCCCCTCCTGCCTGAAAACCACTTCAGGCTGCAGAGAGGGAGGAATCACTCCCCGGGGAGGTCTCTGCACCCAGTTGTCCCTCCATGGTCGCCAAGGGACATCTAGTGGTTACTGAGCGCAGGGATGGGGAGAAGGAAAGGAAGCCCACCACACCTGCAGGATGGGTGGATGGCTAACAGGGGCTTGGCAGCAGTGCTGACCTGAGCCATCTCTGCCCACATATTTCAGAGCATGTTTCAACACTGAACTTTAATCTCCTGAGATGAAGTGAAAACTGCAGCCCCTGTCACACACTGTTGTTGCTTTGTGTCAGTTTCCTCAGAGGCACCTCTGGAGTAGGAGCTGCAGGTACTTGGGACCTCTGAGGAGCTGGTCCAATGTCAGCATCTTGTGGTCATGAGTATTTTTAGAATTAAAAAAAACCCAAGCAAACAACGCCCCATTTGTATTTCACAACACAGTCTTCCACCCTAAGCCACGTGGATTGGCGGAGTTAGTGTTTGTACAGAAGTTGGTATTGACGAGTTGTGAAGTCAGGATCAGGGCATTACTCGGAAAACACTTAATAGAAGCGTGGCAGCCTGGAGTATTAAATGGAAGGAGCCAATACCTGCCATAGCTTTATTTTCACAATATATGGAATAAAGGCTGAGCTTGATTAAACATTTGGATGATAAAGATGGACGGAGGCAGTTTCTCTTCACCATAGGGGCATTGGAAAGTGAAGCTCAGCTTGGCCATCAGAATGCAGGTTGTTTCTCTGTGATCCCTGAAGGTCAGGGCAGGCGTGTGCTGCACCAAGGAGCAACCTAGCTCTTGGTGTCTTGTCCTGCTGCAAAAAAACCCCACGGTTAAACCTGCGTTTAGCCGAAAACCTCAGGAGCTGGCAGGGCTTCCTGGTACTAACATGGAGATATCACTTACCAACATCAAGCATTCAGAATAATGCTAGAAATCACTAGACAGGTATTTTAAACATCCTGGTTTGGAAAATTTTTAGAGTCTCTTTTTTTTGTTTGTTTTCTTTCTTTTTTTTCCTCCAGATACTTGAGGTTTCTAAAGGAATAATGAATGATAGATATTTATTTTACCCTTTTTTTTAAATAAAGCAGGTTAGCATAGAGGTTAGCACCTCCAGAACACAGAATATCACAAGCTGTTATTAAAAATTACAAGCGCTGGCAGCCCTGACATACATAGCTATATTCCATCCCGATCCTCAGCAAATTTTTCAGCAAATCATAAAAGCCAGTATTTTTCCTTCTTTCAACACTAGAGGGGGTAGGCAGCACATAAAAAGCTCCAGCTAAACCCGGCGAATGTTTGGGAGGCGGGATGAGTAATAAAAGCAGCACTTCCATGCCTGTTCAAATTTGTTCAGTAAATTAGGGCATGGGAAGCTGACCTGCTGGTGGCAGCCGGTGGCACACGAGAACAAGACTGCCTGCAGCACTCTGAAACGATCAGTGGATTGAGTTTACTGTGCCTTACTATAGAGTCCTCTATTAAAACAGCAATTCAGCATTGAATTGACACAAGATAAATAGACTGTATGGGTACAAACCACTTGTTTTATGTTTAGAAAAATAGCTTCCTTGTTAAACTGGGGAAAAAAAAAAAGGATCCTAGGATATTGTCGTCGTGAGAATGGGGTAAAAGTTTTTGTAAAATAAGTAAGCCATGCAGCCAGCATTGTAATTAGGAAAGACGCTCAAGTCTTTGTCTTGTAAAACAGTCAGGGCTACTACTTCAGTGGTACCCCGAGCACCTCTAATTAGATTAGGCTGCCAAAATCTTGAAATGCTTTAATTAATACTGGAAAAAGAAATATGAAATAATCGTTATACTGAGTTGTATAATTCCCTGTGTGCAAAGCAGCATTTCACTCACTCAGTGGTCGAGGCACATGAAATCTTGTATGCAAAAACTTTCTTCCACCGAAGTTGGAATTTACGATTTCTGAATTGGCTCGTGTCCTCTTTTCTAATGTACAGAAAAGAACTGATGCTAATATTGTGAGCTAAAGCGCATTTTTCATTTAAAGTCCAAAGTCAGAACTCTTTTTGCTTTGTACAGCTTTCTGTTCTTAAGGAACTGGGAAAGAAAATCTGAGTGGAGACGTTTCTGAGACTGAGCAGGGATAGGTTTAATTAAAAGGCTGTAATCTGTAGTTCGCTTAGTCCTTTATAAAATGCTGAATAAGGTGCCTGTGTCTTACTGAGTGTTGTTCTGTTTTGTTTTGGGTTTTTTTTGTTTTTTTTTTTTTTTTTTTCATCGGACTTGGTGAAGATGTTTCTAGCCCAGTGAAGCTTCATCGCACAGACACTTTTCCAACCTACAGGTCAGACCATCGGTAAAGGACTGTAAAGAGCTTTACAAACTCTTTGTAAACTGCCCCAGTGGATGACAGTGACGATGATAAGCAAGGATGGAAAAATGGAAAAGTTGAGGTTGGATGAAAAATTCTTGCAATACAAAGTTTTTTTTAAACTTTGAGAAAGTTAAAACTGTTCTGTAGATATTGGGGAGGGGAACAAAAGCAACAAACCCTCCAGTGTTTCTTTTATATCTTACAGCTGGACAGAGAAGAAATCGCTCCCTAAATATTTCCAAATGTTTTTGTATGATAGGTATGTTGTAAATATATGAGATATTCCTGTTGTAGTGTGGTTCCATTTTTGTCTCTTACAGCTGTGTGTTTACTGATGTCAGCTGTGTCATCCTTGTTTGTTGTAACGCTTATCTTTAGTTATTTACATTATTGTTCAGCCTAATCCTTGACCTTTGAAATGTGGCCAGTTTTAAGCAGCTATTGGATACAATTTTTCCTGTTTGAAGCCTGATGAGGACTTGATTGATTTCTTTTGAAAGCACCCCCTCTATCTTCTATTTCCTGTATTTATTTCCATCTCTGTAAATGTTTAAAATAAAAAAAAAAAATCCCACTTAATTTGTGGTACAGTTCTTTTTGTTGTCACTATTGGCATCATGAACAGAGCTGGTGTGGAGCCACCAGGACACTAGAAGGGAGGATGGAGGGGGATGATGGTTTGCTTTGGGTGCCCCTTCCGCATCTTAAAGCAGCACAACCACTTGTCAAGTGTCCTAGAGAAACAGAGTAGTAAATTCAACAGGAATCTCACAGTGCCACAAACTACTTCTGTGGCAGAAAGCAGGTTTTATCTGTTTTGTGACAGCATCCCTGTTACGCCCAGCTTTCATAGATTGGCACCAGCATCTTAACTTAACAGCAAACAGACTTTTCAAAAATAGCATGGTTGACTACTGTGTGCTGCACCAAATGGTCAGAAGTGTGTAACGGCTGTACATAGAAAGCTGTGATTATCCTGAATGCAAGCGAAGCACTGCCTTTAGCGAGGTGTAGTTAAAGCATGTTGTTGACAAGCTCTGAGTAAGAATGCCGTGTCAGGTTACAAGTCAGACTGATCGTATCTAACCATGTAATTCTTCCTCATTTCAGAAGTTTAAGGACTAGGTGTTATTTTGATTGCGCCAGTGGGGAATACGGTCTCTGTATATTTTTTATTGAAAAAATATGGGATACAGTTCTAATGATAATTGCGTTCATCTAGGCATGTGTAGTGCTAGCAGCTAATTTTTCAGCAGATAACCTGGAAGAGTGCAATGGCCACAGTAGGTTTGTAGAGAATGAGCTGCATTTGTTCATGTTTGTAGAGAATGAGTTAGCACAGGCTAATTTTCTCATATGACAGAGGTAATGGTCTTGTGGTTTGAGTAAAAATAGCAAATATCTTAAGCTTGGCTTTTAATCCTAAATATGAAATTTCCAAGCAGACTCAGAGGACAGGGTCATTGATCATGACCCACATGACAAGAGGAGATGGCCTCAAGTTGCGTCAGGGGAGGTTTAGATTGGATATTAGGAAAAATTTTTACACTGAAAGGGTTGTTAAGCATTGGAACAGGCTCCCCAGGGAAGTGGTTGAGTCACCATCCCTGGAAGTATTTAAAAGACCTCGTGCTTAGCGATATGGTTTAGTGATGGTTTTTGTCAGTGTTAGGTTGAAGGTTGGACTGGATGATCTGAAAGGTCCCTGCCAACCTAGGAATTCTGATTCTGTGATGACTAGAAGGAGATTTCAAACTGTACTCACAGTTCCAGTGAGCTGTACTCCGAGATGCCGTCAGCGTTGAGTGCTGGAGGAGGATATCCAGAGTGGCGTGTGGTTCTGTGTCTGGTTCCAGTCCTAGTTAATCACTTGGACTAAAGCAGATGGGAGCGTGCTTATTAAACCTGTAGATCTATAAAATGGGAAGGAAGGATACAGGAATACAAGATTAGAATACAAAATGATCTGGACAAATTGACGAAATTCAATAGGGGCAAGTGCTTCTACTACAAAAATGGGAAGAGAAGCAAGCCAGCAGCCTTTTAGAAAGGTATGTAAGGGCTGTAGCAGATTACAAGTGGAACAGGAGGCAACAAGGCCATGTTGCTGCAAAACAACTAAATGTTGTAAGGGAATGTTAAAATATTGAGCTTTCAAGACAGCTGAAGTAGTTCTTCTGCTCTTCTTAAAGCTGGCAAGGTCTCAGCTGGAGTCCCGTATGGTGGCCGATCCCAGGCCAACGTCCTCAGCTCCTACAAATAGCTGTGCCCTGCTCCAGCGCTGACACACTGGGATAGTTCAGCTCTTGAATTGCGCTGTGCACTGTATAAAGTCTTTACCTTCCTTTATTAGACAGACTTTCTCTCCAGGAATAAGGAAGGAGCAGATGTTTCCAAGTCAGTTTAGTCTTTCTGTTTGTTACAGTGTCCTGAAGTAACCAGTCACTCCAGTAAGATCTTTTTTTTTTAACTGATTTGGGCTTAGGATCCGTGTGTCAGTTTAATAAACACGTTATCAATTGTGAAGTGAAAAACTGGAAAAATGTAAGATGTTGGGTTTCTACATCCAAAAAGGTTGTACTAGCAGAACTGGAGGTGAGAGGGGCTTTCAGGGAAAGAAACCGATGAGTGTAGTGAAGGCAAATGTGTTTCTGAAGAAAAAAAAATCAATATGCCATCATTGTTTAAGATACACCGTAGTGCAACGATAAGCTTAATTTATTGTAAATAAGGATTATGTTCACTTTATTTCAAAGCTGAACTGCTAACATAAATAAGTGATTGAAAGGCATGTTATGACTAATAGGTCTTTATCTTTCAGGTTTACTTCTGCTAATGTATTCTCTTTAGAGCTGACGGCATCTGTTGTTTTATCATGGATATGACAGTTCGGTAAATGCTTTTGTTCACCTTTCACTCATGCAGTGACTGATATAGTGTGACTGTCTGTGGCTGAACAGTCCAATTACAAAGAAGACAAAAAAAGCCACTCTAGCCTTGGCCTTTAAATGAAGGGTCATTAAATCAACTAGCTCTGATGATATTCTTTCTAGTGAAACTGTCTGCAAAGGATGGAAAAAAGGCCTAAAAGTAAGTTTACTTTGAATTACTGTGTGTATCACACACTATCACAATATCAAGAAGTTGCTTTGTTTTAATTTGTGGTACCAACTGATTAAGTCACTTAATCTCTGCATCATTGCTGACTTGCTTAGTTAGCAAGGCCATTAGCTGAAGGAAGTGAGAGGGTTTGCTACTTCTATAGTTACTGACTCTATGGCAAGGGAGAGGAATTCACTGTATTTGGAGCGGGGGTGATTAGACTGTACAGCAGACTGCATGTGTGCAACACCGATGTGATGATGCCATCGTGTGTGCCAGTTGGGTGCCAGCGGTACTTGATACACGGTGAAGACAGATGCAGAACAGGGGTGGAAATCCTTCAGGTACCTGAGCTATGCTCTGTCTGAAGAGATGTACTTCAGAAAATATGCTGCCAATCCATTTGTAGAGCTGTGGGGCTGGGGTTACCATGGGATTCAAGGATCAGTGTGTGACAAATCCCTGAGAACTCTTTTTCTTCAGTCTCTACCCTACACACAGACCCTCCACATTAACAGGGCTTCACGAGGTTGTTTTTGAGCTTGTCTTGTATGTAAAAAGGATGATAACAATTTTATGGACTAGTTTCAATTGCTCCACCACATTCCAGCATGGTCTTTTATATTCTTCAACCTTGCTCTTTCTCAAACGTCCAGAGATCTTCCTAGATAACTTTTTTTTTTTAAAGGCAGAAAAGTGTTCTGCGAAGTCATCCGTGTGAGGAGGGTGTTGGCTCTGTGTAACTTTTCCCATTCATATGGCTCTAAGTAACGCTGTGCCATTTCTCAAAGCCTGGACAGAAATGTCGTACCCTCTGGTCCCTTTCATCCCACAAAACACCAGTGGCCAACCTGCAAGTCATAATAATGGAAAAAGAAGAATATGTTTCAGGGGTAAAAGAAGAAAGGATCAGAAGGGAAAGCGCAGAGCTGCTTACCCCACTTTCCAAATCCATGCTAAGAAAAGTTGTTCTATCTTTTGAGCAGGTATGAACCAGCAAACTGGTAATAGCACAGTGGGTAGATGGAGACGGTCCAAACTGCAGCAGAACTCGGCAGGTAATGGTCTTAAATGGCTAATCTTGGAATCAAGTACATTAGGGGAAAAAAAAAAATCATAATATCAAGACTTCAAATTACATTTCTTTTGCTTAGATGTTCTTATTACAGGTAACAGAATGCAAATGCCATTATCTAAAATAGCATAGAGGGCAACATAACTACCGTAACTCGTGCTGCTGAGAGAAATGGGATGGCTGACATCCTCTCCATTTCTGTTTTATAGAGGGAGATGGAGTTACACAAGGAATTGCCAAAAGTTGCTCAAGACCTCAAGGTATCTTCATCATACTTAAAAACTTTTTTCTTTTTTTTTTTTTTTAAATAAAGGAGATCTTGCACTTTTTGCTTGACCAAGATCTAACAAAACAATTTTTGCTTCCTTGAGGGAGGGAGGGTAGTGATTTAAGTGGGTTGTTTTGGCATTTGTCCGAGTGAAACAGCTTTATTTTTCATGCTGGTACCGTTGTTAATATTTATTCTTAAGATTGTTAGTATTTAGTTCTCCTTTCCCTTCTTACACCTTACAGCAGAGAGCATCATTAATATTTAAGCAGACGAACATCTCTTGAAGTTTGTGACTTGCAGCCAGAATGTCATTAATTTAAATAATCACACAGATAAAATTAATGCAGTAAGAGTTGTATCTGAGTCCTGTTGCTGAGCAATTCTGGCGAGCGCATAATAATACTGCTGCCTCAGGCTCTGAGGTCAGGGGTCATGATGTGATATTTCTGCGTATTCATTAACTTTCACAAGGGCAGATTGATCTTCTGTTTCCATGAACACTAATGAACCATTTTCTTATTTTTAGGGAATATTCTATTGCTATTACGAGCCACGTAGTGTTTAAAGAAAAGCTGTTTTCAAACAGAAGGCTCTAATTAGAACTTGGGCCTCAGCTATATTGATTGCACTACACTTTCTCAGTGGATTTACAAATGCCAGCAAATAAACTTGCCAGGAAAAAGTTTATTGTAGTGGTTTTGTCTTTAGTATTTAGCCTATGCATTGTTCTGTTTCTTTACAAGCATAAAAAGGGGAATTAGGTGCTGAGACGTTCAGAATGGTTGGGTTTGCATATGAGTATTTTCCCAGCTATCTGTCTTTTTAAATCCTAGAAATCTTAGAAATAAAAGATGTGAGGTGTTCATCTTACTCTAAACCGTTTAAAATAAGCTATAGTCTCTATGGTGAAATTAATTCCTGGTCTTCCAGCCATACGAAGGTGAGAAAATACAGAAAGGAGTAACCAAAAATAGCTGAGAGCCTGTTTGGCGCTTGTCTGGGCCGGTCTGCATCTCCCCGGTGCCCCGCGGATGCTGGAAGGCACTTGAAGCGGCAGCGCGATCTCTGCCTCGGCCGCCGGGTGCCAGCCTTGCCATGGGAAAGGGACCGAGGGCTCCGGCTTATTTACCTTATCGCTGCCTGCTCGGCTCTCATCTCCCGCTAAACTGGGGCTTATAGCTAATAACGTCAAAATATCTCGTGCTTTTTTTTTTTTTTTTCTTTATCTGTCTTGTGGCGCGTTCCGTCATTTCTTCCATATCAAGCCTACGCGCTCCATCTCTTCTCTTGCATGTGTATCAGTGGAAACAAAGTGAAACGTTTGGGTTATTCTAAAAGGGATCTCTATGGCTAAACCTTAAAGAAACACAATAGAAGTGTAAATGTTTTGGAGAACTATAGGTTCTCTTTGTACAAGCAATAAACATGTAGGAAAAAATGTTCTCCTATGCAATACTGGTGCCATTTTTGCACCATGTGAACCGGATTGAGGGGGTGGCAGCCTGAGCCCACCATTGCTCCTGAGCGATTGGGTTTTGCACAGGGAAAGGAGGGATGGTAGATGCAGCTGGCGAACAACTGGGTTTGCACAGATTTCTCCTGCCTCTTACATCAATTTGAGAAACCAAAGCCTGTAAATGAGCCCTGATCCTCTGCTTTCAGCTACCGCTACATCCCTCCGAAGGTGTCCGAGTTGGCACCGTGCAGCATGGCCGCGGCTGCTTCATCTGGGTGATGGAGAGAGGCAGGCTCTGGGGCTTGCCTGAAGGAAAGGGGGTTCATCTGTTTGCTTGAGGTTTTTTTATTAAATTATTAAATTATTCCAGCTTCCAAATGTTAGGTCACAGTCACCCAACTGCAGCGGGTCGTCTCTAAAGCTTCCAGAAAACCACCTCCTAGGAAAAGGAGCAGCGTCCTTCTGAGCCAAGAGAAAATGGGGGATGCGGGTGATTTATTCTGCCCTTGCATTTCTGCCGCAGGTCACAACCAAAGGGAAGAGTTTTATATCCTCAGGTGAGGAAACTGGCAATGTCTAGATGGGCTCATTTTTTGGCTCAGGCTCTGTTTCCAATCCAACCTGGGATTCTCACTTGATTTTCCACGTCCTAAAGGTGGGAATGGCATGTCCGCAGGCAGGAGTCCCCAGGATAAAAGGGTAGTAACAGTCCTGCTATTTTCAGAAACAATACAGGAAGGACCACATAAAATAGTGTGAAGAGGAGCTCTGGTCCTATTGGACAAATTATATTTTAAAGGACACATAAAAATGAGACTGTAATTATATGTGCTCGTTAAGATGCTTTTGGTATTCTTTTTTTTTTTAAGAGAATTGCACCCTAGCCACACTTAAACTCCGGCAACTGCCTGAATTTTGTCCCTCAATTTTCTAGGTTGACTTTCCCTAACCTCCTGTCCTATACTTTTATATTCTGCTGTGAACTTAAAAAATCTAGCACACTCCACCGCAGAGGTGGACACACTGTTTATGTGTAGTGTATGAAATTATAGCTTCTAATCAAATATTGCCTGCATTTTGACATCACTGGATAGAAGACATTACAAAATGACTAAGAGAAATGAATAAGAGAATTTCACTTGCTAATATAATTTATTGTATCTTTTTGACTGAACATAGAGTGCTAATTTTACATAATGAGATAAACTGTATACAGACCAAATGATATAGAAAACCCTTTGTGCTGAAGGCAACGCATCCTTTTGGAATATATTGTCCATAAAACTGAAGTAAATAGTTACATAAATACTTATTTCTCCATAAATGTGTAATGACGCAGCTGAAAGCCAGACAGTATTAATGATGTATGATCTCTATTTTTGGCACATTTAGTAAAATGAAAGTGTACCTACATTTAGCATAAATGAAACACATAAATGCTGTTCTGCAGTGTAGGAAGGGAAAAGATAGAGAAATTAGATGTATAGCTTCTGTGCCAACTGTGAAAGATAAGGAATTGGAGGGACCTGTCACAGCTAGATCTGCTCAGGAGCTCTGCTCTGGTGTCCCCTTAGTGTCCTTGAGTAACCTGCCCTTTCCTTCATATAGTTATCTCAAAATGAAAACCAGGCCTGGCTTTCATGTGCCTTTTAAATGTATTGGGAGTAGGCTTAGAGGAACTCTATGTATTCAGATACTGGAATTCCCCTGGACATAGGCAGCAAGGAGGAACAGGATTGGCTGTGATGGAGTGATGTCCACATAAAGCCCCAGCAAAATGGCATGCTTTCTTAAGCCAAATGAAGAGGTGGATTGGAAAACCCAAGTCTGTGGTGTCTCCAGATGCCACTGCCACGTTGCAATCGTCACAGCCCACAAAAAGGAAGATGTCGCACAGTCCTGCCTTGTGGAGAGGAGCTGCAGTAACTCACCTGGCTGGGTCCGTCATGCCGTGGTCCATCACTGCTCACAGCCTTCAGGTTTTGGCTCTCTTGTATGTACCCGGCAGCTCACAACGCAAGTCAAAAGGATCCCAGCAGAGGCTGATCCTTCCCCAGAGAGGACCAGTGGTCATTGACATGGGGCTGGAAGGGCATGGAGGTACCCGATTCCTGTTTGGATACAGACTCTCAGTGGAAATTCTTGAGAAAAAAAAATCTCCCTCTCTTTTATCCAAAGGCATCCATCAGTGGGGAATGGGCTGGACTCGCACTCGTGGGTGGTCCCTCTAAGACACAAGCGGCATTCCTGTGGTTGGGAAAGAAGATTGATTTGGTGCAATACCCAGGCAGAGATGCTTTATCAGGAATACTGTCAAGTGACATGCTTTGACCTGGGCTAACTGCACATTCTTACTATTTTCTTCCCTTTCTTCTTGAGACATTTGGAGTTTTTACCAAAGGCATTTTGAGTATCAAACCAAAGTAAAGGTGGAATGCTTACTTTTAAGAGGGCTTGAGTCATTTTCCTTCCTGAAGGCCATGCGGGTCTCTAGCACAGACCTACTCCAGAAAGGTAACAAATATTTGCAAGAAAAAATGCTTCAGTGGCAGACCTTTGCTGACCTTTTCCAATGAGCCAATAAGGATCAATCCAAGGCCAGGGTCCACCTAGAGCAGCAATATATAAAATAAAAATTTCATTTAGCTTTGCTGGGGTGGGGGGTGTTTGTCCTGTTATTTCTAGCATTTGTTTATCCCATGTATTATTCAATTTACTTGCTTACAGAGTGAAACAAAATCAATTGAAAGTTTCTTTTCCTTTGCCACACATGATTGTCAAATCCTTGTGGAAAATTGCTTAAATTGTGTGGTCTATGGTTCAAAGTGAGAACAGAATGCTTAATTAGAGTTTAATTATCTTGGAAGATTTGACGCTCTCTGATTGCTCTTGTTTTATTTCTTTACTTGCTCAGTGGTCTTTGTTGAAGTGTGTCTTCATTTGTAGCAGAACCAGGTGCACAGGTTGACACTGTACAGTTCATTACATGTAAGATATATTTTCTCTTCAGACTCATGCGTACGTGTATATCTGTCCAACTGACCGGGTAGCAAGAAAAATACAATACGGCTGTTAACATGGGCCCGGTCCTTAGAACTGGTGACCAAATACCTGAAAAAACACCCATATGGGTTTACACACACCCAGACGTCATGTTCTATTTCAGTCACTGTTTTTAAGACCAGAAATAAGGTTTACTGAAGAACTGTGATTTTTGACATTGAAAGCCACCACTTGCCCACCAGTGCCTGATCTGGAGCTAGCTGAACTGGATGAAAGTTTTTCCCCTAGGGCAGCCCAGGTACCTAAAGCTCAGCTTTCCATTGTAATCAGGCTCCTAAGATGCTGATCTGCTGCAGGATATAAGAATATAACATTTCAAAACCATATCCGTTTGGGTGCTGGAAAAAGGGAAAAAATGGGCTGTGCCTTGATTTAGATCTCTGTCTTTAGATCTTTGTTCTGGCACAGCGAGAGTTAGTTCTCTGCCAGCCCGAAACAGATCTGCTTAAAACTGCACTTGGGTTTGGGGAATGTTTTGTTTGGGTAGGGCTTTTTGTTAGGTCTGTTTAACTTGAATTAGTTCCCAAGTTATCTTCACTCTGGGGCTGCTGGCACAGAGAGGGGCAAAGCAGAGGCAGGAGCAAATAGAGGGGAGAATTTTGGCATCAGTGCCAAGCTGTGCTGGCTTATGGAGATCACTGAGTTGTGGTGTAAAGCCCTGCCTGAATCGTAAGTGAAACAAAGGGCAGGAAGGCATGAAAATTCATGGGCAGATTTTGACCCTGAAAATCTTTACATCTGATTCAGTATCAAGAGGCCTTTTGGATTTGAGTTTTGCTCAAGTTTCAGATTTTTTTAAAGTTTCACTTTATTTGTGCTAGATGAGGATAAGATTGTTCATTAACTTCTAACCGGTTAGGCTTGTGCTGTTTGATGTCGACAAAGACTTCTTCATGTCGGGTGGGGAGAGTTTGGCTCGAAAGCTTGTTACCTGTAAGAAAACTGGAATTAAGAACCCCTTAAGTAGACGCATTTGCAGAAGATTGTTTTTCTCTTTTGTGTGTCTTCTTTCCCCTGCGGAACCTCCAGTGACAGCATGTTGTTTTCCTGAGGAGCCATTATTTAAATAAGAGCATATAGCAGATTATATAAGAAAAGGTTGCCTTCAGTGTCAGGGTTCCTCCAGGCTCCCTCCTTGAGCTACGCGTCCCAAAATAAAAGCTGACATTTGAGCAAGCCCAGGTGATGTTTGTGTTATTTGCAATAGTCACCTCGTAACTCAGCCTTAAACTGGGAAAGCGAACAACTGAGCCACGGAAGGCGGCAGGAATCCTCTCCATTGATATTGCTGGGCTTGGATCAGGCAACCGTTTATTAGGACTCTTGGGATTGCAGGAAGTCAGTGTCGAATGACAGTGGCATTATTACTGGCTGTCACTGCTAATGTCAGTGTGAACATTAGGTCTGTAACACGTAAAATGAGTCAAGAAATCTGAGCCCAGTAGAAATAAAGAAGGAAAATCTAGGAGAGGAAGGCTCACAGTGCTATTTTTAATCTGTTTGACTCTACTAATAGGCTGGTAACAAATCTTTGTATATTATTTGATTATGTTTCTATGCTAGTTACTTTATTTGATTATGATTAGGGGATTCTGAAAAATAATGACTGCTTTTTTTGCTTTAATAGAAGAATCAAGACCTGAAGCCCATTATCCTTGAGTGCTGTGAGTGCTCCTCCTGCTTTTGACATGTTAATTTTTTTACCCCATGAGTCAAGAATACAAACCCTGGTACTCCAGAAGGTGGTAGCAGATGTGGTTTCACCTGCTTTACAAATTGTGGGAAGGTTTTGCCGATTTAGAACTCAAAACACAACCCCTACTTTTCAGGGAAAACTAGATTTATAGCATCCTCTAATTGTATTGATTTCCAGAGTTGAGCTGGGATGGTACTTCTGTTCCCAGGAGCAATAGCTCATCCAGACCTATTGCAAATGAGAAAGACTACAAAAATAGACAGGTCAGAAATACATCTAAGAAAGCTGGATGTAATCAAGGACCAAAACTTGTACTTAAAGCAATATGAGAACCTGGAAAAAAATTGTTTTATGATAGTAAAATAGGGACAGGCTTTTTTGTTCTGGTAGCTACTACTGCGGTGGCTCTCTAGCAAAGATGCCATATGGATCCTTTGGATGCATCTGTCCATATCTACCACCTATGTGTGACCTCTGCTCTTTGACTGCTTGGAGTTATTAGAAGCAGCTGCAGGTTAAATCAAATTTTGGCTTGCCCTAAGTTGGATCAAGCACTGTTTTGCTGAACAAATGTGTATGGTGTAGAAAATCTGGCTGCTGCTTCTGTGAGCAAGGAAATACCGTGCAAACCAGTAGACGGTTGCTGGGAGGGAAAGCCAGGAGCTGAAATGCACAGGCAGTGTGTCAGAAGTTTAGACCCTGTCCCTGTTGTCCATACAATTTTCTGCAGATTGCACTGTTCCTTTTCCATCTTCCTAAACTGTGACATCTTCTTGATTCCTCCCTCACTATAGAGAACAACCTGATCCAAAGCACTTTCTAAAGAATATCATTAGGAAGGAAGCATTTAGCAGGATGGAGTTTGTTTTAACTGCAAGAAGGCCTGAACCGTCATCCTTTTACAATTTATTTTCTTGCATTTTATTTTTCATCAGTTTTGCAGCTTCTGTACAAGTCAATGAGCAGTTTCTTGTCAAAGATCCCACATAATGTTGTCTCTGGCACAGTACACCAAGGTGCATTTTCACGGTGGTTCAGTAAAAATGTCTTGACGGGAATTAAAGAGCCCCTCTTCTTCCAGACATAGCAGTTTGTTATCAGATTTACATGCTTTTTATTCTTCCTTCGTGAAAAGCCTGAGTCAAAGGATCTGGAGAGTTACTGGAACAGATAATTGTGCTGGCTTTCCTGCACAGGCAACTGTGAGCTTTCTTGCTGCTGAATGAAGCAGAACATACTTTTTGACATTGCAACACTTTTGAACTCTCCTTGTTTTGGTTCTTTGTGTGAGGGTACATTTCTTTTATAACTCTCCCGATGCCCTCAAAAAGGCAGTCATCAGCTGGAGCTGGAAGTACTTTATTGTCTAAGTGCCAAACTCTGATTAGGGTAAAGAGAAATAGGATAAAAGTAGGTGAACCACATAGCATTAACATTTCAATGGCTATCTCGATAGCCAGGTGTGCCAGCATTGACAGTGTCTGAGCTTCCGGATTTTTCGGTGAGCTCTCACTTCCCTTTCAGCGTCTGCCATAGGGAGGGGGCACTGTCACCCGGGGTTGCAAAGCAAAGTCTGAATCCTAGCAGATCAGACCCTGAAAAAGGCATTCCCTTGCCTTGCAATTCCCAGTTCTTGGCTAGCTCACTTCCTTAGGAAAGTCATTGCCCTGAGGCAGGTGAGGATGGAAATGGGAGCTGGTACCCATCACCAGCCCGCTATGGCTTCGGCAGCGGTGGGAGGGCACTCCTTCCTCTTCTTCATGCCCTGCCTTCATATGTAACTTAACACGCCAATTTTTCCTGTGAAAAGTAGCAGAAAGGGGTCTCTCCACACATTCTCAAGAGCGCTAAGTCCAAGAGCAGTAAGAATTGTCTGATTTTATAATCACCTGTCAGAACCGAGTTTCTAGCCCTCTCTAGCAAAGTGGGAGCTTCTCAGAGAACGAGTCGGTCTCAGAGGCGGGCAGCTGGCCAATGTGCAATGCCACACATCTGTTAAAAACATGAACTAGGCTGGCAACTTGAACTGCTTCCCTTAAAATAAAGAATTAATCAGTTACCTCTGAGCAAACGAAAGCAGGAAGGTTGTTTGTCTTACCCTGATGATACTTAGCGGAGTTTCCCAGCTGCATTATTGCAATATCACTTGTTTTCCCACCATGTGCTGTCAATTTTCACAAACCATATTATATTCAAGAATCAGAAGTTCTAGCTAGATTTTATTTTCTTTGTCTCTTATTGGCACCTGGCAGGGTCCTGCTGAAATGCCTTTTTAAGCTATCCTTTGGTGATCAATCAGCTCAGTACGTAATGAACACCTATGGAGGTATCTGAAGTGTATAATGGGGTAAAAAATACACAAGGGTATCAGGATGGCTATTTCCACCTCAAATATTGGAATTTTCATCATTCCTTCCAGCTTTTTCCCATGCCGCATGCATTTGCTACAGAACACAGTGATAGTTACGTTGCATTAAAAGAGATTTTTAGATCGCAAAGCAATGTGTTAGTGCCCACCACCAGAATGACGGAAAAAAAGTATTTATGATGAACTGATACCGATCCAGAGATTCAAACTTCCATGGAATCAGACCCTTTTGTCCCTGTAGTAAGCTGTAGCCTTAATAGCCCTTTAGAAAGTACTGGCTTCATAATTACTTTGTTTTACAAAATTACACTGAATATCAAAGAACCTAATCCATTGAAGTTGCTTGCATTATAAATACGGCAGATTAGGGTGCAATTTGAGCGGTGCAGAACTAGCTCAGGGGAGCATCCCAGATCTTCATTTCGTTTAGCTGTTACTGATGTGTCGAGAAGAAGAAAGAGTTGATTGCTGATTTATATGCCTTGTCTTTCATTATGTTATATTTCTGCTGTGCAGGGGGTCACAACAGAGTCTGTTAACAACAACTAAGGCAGAACCAGCTGATGTTCTTACAATCACGTCAGATTCTCTTCAAAATTGCTGTTAGTTGCTTTTTCTCCGTTGCTGTCTCCAAAGTTTGCAGTCTGCTCTCCCAGCCATGACTAGAATTTTAATGGCCCTGCAGTCTGTTGTCTATTAGGGTTTTTATTAGTATTAATATGGTCTATTTTTCTAGCTGTCTGTTTCACTATATTTAATTTCAAAATGTTTCTGAAGTATAGGCTAAAGGGGTGCTCCCAAGGCACCGTTTCCTGAAAGTTCATTTTAAAGCCATTAATATATGCCTCCAGCAAACCCTCATATTAGGTTACGCAGCAAAGGCTCCAGAAGCCAGCTTCTAAGGACACATCTGATTGACTCCCAACTTAGAAGAGATGTTTTAAAAAGATCCCGGCCCTCTTTTATACCCAAATAAAAGGTTTGTCAGAACAGAGCACCTTGCTGTTCAAACGCACTGACTGTAATCTGCATTTGCGTTTACAGTGTGGTCGTGGTTTCAGAGGTCATCAGCTTCCTACAAACTTCGTGAAGAGCTGTCCTGGTTTGAGGTAAAACAGAACCAATTTTCTGATTTGTAATTTTACTTTTTAGCTGGGCCTCTTCTAACTGACTAAAGTCTGAAATTAACAGCATATTGTTCAGAAACTGTTCACTCTCAGAGTGATAAGACCTGATTATACCAAGGAATGGTATGCAGAGAGGCTCTTGCTTATACTTATTGCTATAACAACCAAGGTCGGCTAACTTCGCTGTTTGTCCCCTTAGAGGGTTGGAAGCGGAGAAGTGTAGAGGGGTCACACCTATAGGGAGGAGCGGACAGGACAGGTGACCCAAAACTGACCAACAGGGTATTCCATCCCATCTGCATCACGCTCAGTATAAGAGCTAAGGGAC
>VYZM01013249.1:657293-693821 GCA_013398915.1 Dromas ardeola
TCTTCCTCTCCTCTCTGAGGAGAGAAGGGGGGGAGGGCCATCTGTCGTCCTGATTGGCCAATCCGGCCAAAACCACGACAAGAGCAGAGGTTTTCTGCAAAGGGAAGGGCTGAGAGATGAATTCACCGTCGACTGGACACCCAAGAGATCTGTGTAGGCAAAGACAGGTGCTGTGAGCTCCCACCCGATAACTGGCTCACAGGACACAGGTCCCTGGGAAGCTGCTCCCTGCTGTTTCTGTGGCGTGTAAAACTATTTGTTCAGCCTTGCTTACCCCTTCTCCAGAAGGCGATTTAAGGAATGAAGACAGATACAATGCTGGAGCCCATCTGGCTGTCGGCTACTGCAAGAAAGGGAGTTTTCCTGTTGCTTTACTTAAACAACCATTTTCTTTTGAGCCCGGAGTGCTCTCATTGCCTTTGTCAATGGCTGCCAGGTGGGCAGAATTACAGCTGCCACTCTTCTCTGAGCAACGCAGATCTGTGGAAAGCGGGACACAGCGAAGACATGACAGAAATGTGGAATTCCTGCAATGCATCTTTTAATCTGATGCGTAAGAAGAAAAAGAGAGAGCTCTGTCATAACACATCAGTTTTACCAGATATATCTTTTATATGGAAATGTGCAAAAGTTCATGATACCAAAAAAACTCCAAGTTCCCAAGACACCGATGCAGGTGCTGTGCTGTGGCAGTGCTCCTGCTGGTTCCTGGCATCTTGGGAATTTTGAGTGAAACTTTAGCCTTGTCCTGCCTCTTCCCAGTACTGCTTGAATAACACACACTGGTTTACACAGAGGACTTCATTAATTTTACCTTAGACCCCCAATTCCCCCTTTCTTAAACAACAGTTTCTTATCTCTGTAACATTTGAAACCGCAGCCTGAGCTGTGAACCTTCTGCCTTGGGTTTGCGTGAACTCTCTTGGATTAAAGCAAAGCCCCGGTCTGCAGACTGAATGGCATGAAACCAAAACACAGTTGCGTTTGGAAATAAATGACATTCTCTGGTGGAAAGCCTCAGTTGCTATCTCTGTTTTTGTGATATTTGTCTTCTGCTGTATTTCTCTTAGTTATCAAAGAATTTTTTCTTTGGCAGAAGCAAGGCAACACAAGAAGTCATCTTTTACAATTTACACACAGGGTGGAAAGCTTTATTTTCTTCCTGGCTTCTTTCACCAGCCCACAGCAAACATTTATCTTCTGATTCCTCTAATAGGATGTGACTTGTTGTGACATCATATTTTGAAAGGCTGCGATTTAATGGGTGTATTTTATCCCCCCTTCCCCAACACGCATACATTTTGCAATCATTTAATCATTTAAAATGCAGTGCGACCTCCTGGGGATTGAAATTGCTGCCAGAGGCTTCTCCAGTCCACTTGCTCAGTCGTGACTTTGCACAAGTCTGTCACAAACAAACATCTTCTGCGTCAGGCTTGCTCAGGACCACTCACAATTCCCTGGTCCTCTGATAACACTGTTAAGCAGAGTGCGGCGGCAGGGTCTAAGTCGCAGAGAATTAGCCGTACTGCCTTAACACGGGCACTGAAAGCCACAGAAAAGAGAACATTGAGTTCCTCCTATTGTTTTACTAGTGGCAAATATAAAAGTCCACAGCAACACACCGATAACTTAAATATCCATTTCCTCCCCTCGCAGTATAGATCGAAGATAGAATTCATTCCATCAGGGAAGCACCCTACGGAAATTCTGAGCTGTCAGCTGAAGCAGCGCTGTATATAAAACGTCTCTGGCTCTATTAGTATTTGTGCCATTCCTGATGTGAGTCTTTAATCGTCCACACCTGATTCAGGGGAGACAGGAATATACTGTATTTTCTTCCCTGAATGAACTGTGCAGACATCTGTTTTTTACATTTTTGTTCATTATTTTAAATAAATAGAATTGGCACTGAGCAAATCCTATACAGTTGATTTCAGGTGGGTTTTCAAGCTGGGATCGCCCTCTCTGAAAAGAATCCAGCCCTGGACAAAGGGCTGCTTCAGGGCCAGTGCTTCCCAAGGGGAAGGCTGCCACATCGTGTCCAGGTGCGACCTGCCCTGAAAGCCTCGAGGACCGCAGGGGACATGGCTGTGCTGCAGAGTGGAGCCGGTGGCCTTTCTGCAGCCTGTCCTGCCCAACCGCCCCAGGCTGTGAGTGACCTGGCAACACCTCAGCACCTGGTCTTTGCTCTTGAAAGTGATGTTCCTCAGCCAAAAGAGAAGGAGCATCAGCACCTTGACCGTCTCTCTCTCTCAGAGGCAGGCTGAAGCTCCATGGCGTACAGGAGGTGAATGAGGAAGCGTGGGTGCTGAACACAGAATAACCACCATAACACAGGGGTACGCGTGGGCAAATGAAGAGCCCATGTGCTAACATCGCTGTCGTGGCATTCGTACACAAGCCTGACTTCTCCCGAACTCTCTTTCTCATGAGATCATTGTGACGATTCAAATTTATTAGTTCAAAACAGAATTTAATCCATTTTATTTTTTCTACTTTTTTCAGGCACTACCTGATTCTTGGGTTTGCTTTATTCTTTAGATGTAGGAAGGCCTAGTGTTTTTAAAAAAAACACACCTTAACATTCAGAAACGGAGCATGTGCGGTAGAACAAATCGTCCAAGCAGATCACGATGGTGAAACTGCAAACCTGTGCAGCTGCCGGGTGCCCACAGCTTTTGGCTGGGCAACAGCTGTTGAGTGGGGCATACAATCAACAGAAGAGCATGTGCAAGTGCCTATGCCATTTCTTAAGAAAATAGAAAGGCATACACTTCCATGAAGTCTTTGAAATGCTGCCTATGTATGTCTAATTGCATAGCAAGAAAAGACCAACATTACTGCATTGGCTCGGGTATGAAGATTGAGTTCAGCCAGCTGAGAGCATCAGGGAAATGAAATGAGAAAAGCCAAGAGCCTCACCTTTTGAAAGCCATGGAAACACGGGTGCTGATTTCTTCTTGGGGTTACGTTCTTTTCTGTAAAAGTAAATGAAAACATCCTGCTGGTGATGTCCTGAACAACGGGGTTTGTTGCCAGTTTCCCTGCTATTAAAATCCGATTGTGTGTGTTCCCGCGGAGCAGGGCAGCCTGCAAGCTGGCCCGGATCCTCTTCTCAGCTGAACTGCGTGCTACCTACAGCGAAGCGGGAGCAGCAGCAGCCCATTCTTAAGTACATATTTTATACCAAAATGTGAAAAATCTCATGACTGGCATTTGGGTGAGGATGTCATCTCTGAGTAGGTTGTGAGCATGTGTAGAGATTGTTCCCAGTGCTCCTCCCAGGTGCTGGGATCCCACATCTGGGACAGCGGAGTAGAAATGCAGAGGACAGAGCTGGTTTCTGAACGCTGCCCTGTGAAGTCGAGCATCTTGGGCTGTTTCAACCTTTGTAGGGAAAGTATGATCATTACAAAAATAAAATGTCTTTTTGTCGGACTAAGGAGTTGTTTTACAGACCAAAGAGGGGAGAGGGAGCCCTGGGCAGTGCGGGAGCTGCTGGGTTGTGGGTGCAGCCTCTCCGCCTCTTTTCAGGGCTCCGAGGGAAGCGGCACACAGCCCCCAGTATTCGCACGCCAGGCAGGGAGTGACGGCTCCCTGGGCATTCCCTCTCCCACACTCCTCAGCAGCATCTGTCACGCAGGACCCCGTGAATCATGCGCCATTAACGTTCTCGGGGTGACATCTCCAACATACTTCAGGGATAAACTGGTTGCTGGATGATTTGCAAAGCATTTAGGCAAAATTATTAAGAGGTGCGTTGGTGGGGAGCCAAAGGCTGGATCCCCGCGGGGGACACGCTCTCGTGGGTCGCCCGGGTGGTACATGCTTACCCGAGAATGTACTCAACAATAGTGTGTTGAGTGCCTAGTACCACTGTTTATGTTTTCCGTGTTTTCCTATATCATACACCTATATTTAAACCTCCTCCAGGTGCGAGGTATACCTATTTTGTATGATAAAGTCCTTGCAAAAAAAAAAAAACAAGAAAGCAAGCAAAATAATCTGAAACTTTGAGATTTTTTTTTGAGTATGAAATACATTTCTTCATATCATTCTAACAATTGAAATTTTCTGGTTAATATTAATACATAAATTAAAACTGAATTAATCAGTTCATTAACTAAAAAAGATGGAATAAGAGTTTGTAAATACCACACAGGATATTTAATACATTTGAATTAAAATGCTACTGGTCTCTGCTGTAAACATAGTACGCGCTTTGTTTTTGTACATGGTCAGACACGGAATGAGGCAATTTAGCCAAAGGAAATGATATGCAATGTAAGCCATGGCAGCCCCATGGAAATCTGCAGAATGCCAATATTTTAATAAAACATGTGCTTGCTAGATCAAATACACTTAACTCTCTTTGCTCTGCAGTGAAACCGTGAGATCCAAGCAGAAGGTATGCTGAGATACTGTGCTCTCCGAATCAGTAAATTGCTGAGTACCTAAAATCATCAGCTACTTCAATTATTCTTGGTAGCAGGATGTATCTGTGTTTAAATAGATGTTAAGGTTGTGACTGTACACAGGAAATGAAAAATAATAAAAAAAGCCATGCTGGAACAGAAAAATAAAAGCAGATTATTTCTAACTAATGTGAGACAACAGTTTATAACTGCGAAACTGAATTTTAAAATATAAAATGGAAGGATAGTACAAAGAACTGTTCTTGCTGGTGGCAGTGCTGAGGCTGGCAGGAGAGCTGATTGCAGGTAAATGGCTGAAGCACAACAAATATATATGTGTGCTGTACATCAGTAAAATATGCATTATGTACATCAGTAGTATGCCTTCGCATGGGGAGTAAATGATGCAATATGTCAGTATGCGATACCGACACTTTTCAAATTGTGTTGGCTTCAATATTTATGTATATTGGCTGCAGAATGTGTCCTTTCAAATCTAAATTCCCATTATGGTTAATGCGTGTTTAAAATGTATATTAAAATGCATATTGAAAATCACAATACTTCTCCTACCCTTATTGACTAAACTGGGGGAGAGAGGTATATAGTTTAGGTATGTGGCATCTAAGAGCTTGAAACCAGTCCAATGTCCCCCGTACCTCCTCTGCGGTGACAAACACCCTTGACTGCAGCCCAGGCCACAGCCCAGCTCCTCGCTCAGGCACGAGTTAGCTCTCCCAAGGGGAAAAGCAAGGGAAAGGCAGTACAGGAAAAGGCATACAAACCATAAGAAATACATACTCTCATGTTCCTCATCTTCGCTCGAGCTGCAGACGGATATCAAAAATAGGCACAATTTCTCTCTCACTTTCACTTCCCTCCATCAGGCAACCTGTCCGGGGAAGGCTGGGCCCTCTCTGCCGTGGCTCTGGAGCTTTCCCCGTCGTTTATACAGAGCATACCAGCACGTTTCAGGGACCTCTGCTGTCTGCGGTTACCTGCTGGACCCCCGCCAACCCAAGTGCCACAGCAACCCCTGGGGCTTGGCCTAACGGCCCGTCTACTGGGGTAACGAACACCCATCTTGTAGGGAGAGAGCCCAGTGCATGTTGCACAGGGTGACTGGTAGCTCATGTATGATGTGGAGCTGTCGTTTTACTGACTGGGCAGAAGCCAGTCTTACTGATATCAACACTGAGGTGTCCCTCACCTCGGGGGAGGAACCAGGTCTCCCGCCTGAAGCCTTCCACAGCGGGGTGCAAGCTCGAACAAAGAGATGGCTGGGGTGAAAGTATTTTTACTTTTCTGTCGAGGAAAGATTTTCTGGGACTTCCCTCTCTCATTTTGCCTCGTATGCCCCCTCATACGCACACATAATTTTGGCTATTCTCCAGGATGAGTGCAAGGTATGGTCAGTGCCTTCAAATATTTTGGTTTCTCATTTTCGGGTTGTTTCGATTCTAACTCACAGCTAAAAAAAGTGAAAACTTTCAGAAACTTTGAGCAAGAATCATGGAGGATACTCCTGAGCCATTTCTTCGAATTCTGTAAGATTACGTTAGCTGGTCTATGTACTAATTACGTTGGCACAGTTCTCACCATCCACTCTCCAGTTGTTTTCCATTAGTAAGTTCATTGTGATACTATTCAGATACTACGGAAAGTTTTCCAGAGTTTGGAGAACATTATCATCAACATTAATCAGAAGAAAAAAATTCAGTCTGCTCTGCTAACACATGCAAACATTTATTTGTCTAATGCATAAGCTGCACAATTGATTGCCCAGCTATTCTTCCTGTTGCTGTTCCCTTTCCTCTCAGCTCTAACAAAACGTAGCAGATGGTTAAATTTACTGTATCATCTCAGAGCAAGAAAGAAGGTGCTGACTCTTCCATTATGCATGGAGAACTGCATGTGACCCAGAGGACTGCAGCAAGAACGGAGCCAAATAAGAACCCCATTAATTAACATGATCTTTGTCATTCCCATAAGTATGATTTTGCTGTTTCTTCCTTTGACTTTGCTAACTTCGGCATCATAGTAACCCATTCCTGTATGGGAATGGTCTGGGTAGGATGGTCACTCGTACTCCTGATACCCACTCCTCTTTTGGTGAAGTGTCTTGAGATCTTGTGATTTATTTCTATCAAATCCTCCCTAACTTTTCCTATGACATTTTGAAACTGCTGATCACCTCAGTTGCTCTCAGAAAGTGCCTCCTGCTCCTGTTCAACCCTAATGAAAAAAAAAATGGTGGCATTAGCGAGGTGCGTTGCAGAGAATGAGTTACGGAGACTTGCCAAGTAACAAAACTGTCCTGGGTGTCCTAAGAAATGTGCTCAATATTTATGGCATCTCTTAGCAGCGTCAGACAGATGTGACTAAGAAATGAAAGCTAGCTTGGATTAATAGAGCGGCTGTTTTCTTTTTCTAGCTGCTTTTGTAAAATCAGCGCTGTCAGGATATTTTGTAGAAGCTGTGCCTATTATTTTGAGAGAACTATCAAGTATGAAAATGTTTAGAAAAAAGAAATTATATTAAAGATGATAAAGACAGTAAATATTTGAGGATATTGAAATACTCTGATTCATCATAAAAAAAAGGCTTTCTTTAATCTTTTGTGTCTCAAATTAAGGGTCAAAACTTCCATAAAAGCAACACAGACCAATGCTCTTATCCTCTGCTGCTGAGGCCTTAATTGCCTTGACCAGGATCACCTGGGACACCCACCTACACACCCACCCCCGGCCCCCCGAGCCATATTTAAGGCAGACTCTGGGCCTTGCAGTAGTTTTTTGCTTGTTGTGGGCTGCTCTTTGCTCAGCCCTGTCTGCCCTGAAGCATGCTTGCTGATGCCTTTCTGGGTTGCCCTTGGACCTGCTGTGTGTCGTTGCTGGTGAGGATGCTGCCACGTTGTGCCTTTTGGCTCCCACCCTGTCATCTGCGGAGCGGCTCTGCCTGTGCTGCTCCTGGGTGGGCAGCCCCTTCTCTGCATGCCCAAGGTGAGAGGTAATTAGTGCTTTTTGTGTTTATGGAGCTCACTGCATCTGATTTCTTCGCAGCTTGAGATTGGTTTTTTCTTTAATCTCTGCAAAACCCTTTTTGGGTTGGGGAAGCTGTAATCTCTGTTTTTAGAGAATGTAGAGTTCAATCAATTAAACTTTAGGCCAGATATGTAAATGTTGCTTCTCAAATCCAGCAGGATCTGGATGCCTCAGCGTAATCTAAATTTAACCACGTGGTCTAACTTTGCACTAGAAGTCTGCAGGAAGGCAGAGGTTTGAACATAAGACTTTTCATTCTGAGTTTATTGCTGTGCTCTGCCCTGTAAGAGATTCTGGAGATTATCATGTACACCAGGAAGAGGAAGGTGCTAACATCCTAAATTCTTTTATCCTCTGAGCCACCAGAAAAAGACTTAGCAGAGAAAAGATGGAAGCTCTCCTGGGGGAATAGGACAGAAAATCTTAAATAACTATTAGTAGTGCTGCATGCTGACCTTGCCTGAAGGAGGTGACGGTCAAGTACAAGCTTCTCCTTTCTCTGCATCAAACCAAGGGCTTGACAGTCATTTGCATGAGCTTGAGACGAAGCAGACTTGTAGGACATAATGAGAATTAAACCCCATTAGTTCAAGGAATGTAATGTGCTAATGTAAACAATAATGAATAAAACATTCCAATATTGCTATTTATTGAAAGAGGTGAGCATCCAAGTTCCCACAATATTGGCTACAATGTAAGACTTAAATTAGGTTTGGCTGGTTTTGCTTCCTTGTAAGGATTCCCTTCTAGAAGTCACAGAATCACAGAATGATAGGCGTTGGAAGGGACCTCTGGAGATCATCTAGGAGTTGCAAGTGTAGTCAAATCACACATGTAGTCACACACACCCAGAGAAGCAGTTGTACAGGCAAGTGAGAAAAGAAAACCAGTTCTATTTCCAGCCTCAGAGCGTGCCCCCAGCTCCGTGCCGGGCTGTGCAGGAGCCCAGGGAGGTGCTGGGCTGTGGGTTGTGGCTGCAGGTGGCTTTGGAGCACCCTGAAAGCCGCAGGGAGAGCGGGAGCAGCAGCACTTGGTGATTCCAGGTGCCAGCAGTCAAGCAGGCTGCTTCTAAAAGGGGGCTGCCAGGTATTTCAAGGGAAAGTAAGCCTAAAGCAACAGATATTTCTCTCTATTTCATGAAAGAACATAACCTCACAGACATAACCTGAAGGTGGAGAGAAATGCGCTAAATTAATGGGTTATATTGGTTTCTCAGTTCTTTCCTAACTTTTTTTCAGCTGGATAACTACACATGTGGATGATAACAATCAAAAGGCAAGGGGGTGGGGAGGAGCGGTACCTTCCCACCCAAAGATGAATGGAGAAACTGCAATGCAGTAAAGAGGTTATCCCTTGCACGAGTACAATGGGCAGCGATAGTTTGGCACAGGAGACCAGTTTCCTCTCCCCCCATTCAATTTATACAGGCTTCAGTCTCAGATGGGATGCGTGTTTGGCATCCTGGGATGCCTGATTGCTAGTCCTGCTGTTGGGGTGCTCTTCACCCAAAAAGTCCCAGGGGAGGAAGGCCCCTGCAGCACTCAGAGCATCCTCAGGCATCTCTGGTAGAGTCCCAGCAGGGCTGTTTGTCTTAGTGAGCTTTGCTGCAATTACCAAAGGTTCACTGAAACGTTTACGCTGTGAAATTCCTCAGAAATTGGAGGCACGTTTAACACATTATTGCTGAACTTAAAAAGAAACCTGTGGGGAGGCTGATGCGCTTGTGATAGCTTGTTGTTTGGAAATTGAATTGTCCTGCTGGAACTGTTACCCATCTGTTGCTTTTCCTCTCTCTTTCATCCTTGGTATTACTTTGCAAAGTGTGATAATGCGTTTCAAGAGCCTTTCTTGATTAAATAATTGTATGTTGATAAACAGAAACTGAAGTTAATATCGAAACGCACAAGATTGATGGGGTGTAAAGATTCAGCAGAAAGATTCCATGTGCTAGAGTCAATAGAGACCTCAGGTTACAGTCCTTGAGGGTCTAAACTCCTGTACAATGCAAAGGCAACTATAACCAATGCAGCACTACAGGTAGCTTGGCAGTGCTATGCAAGTGGATGAAAAAATTGATTTGTTTAAAGAAACTTGTGTAGCCTTCTTCCTTCTTGGAGAATGACTTTCAGTTCATGGCACTTGAAGTGAATTCATGAGGATTTTTTCATTTCATTCTTGGATTTATTACAGATAATGTTCAAGCACATTTGTTATTAGAGGTTGGTTTGTGGTGGGAGTCATGGTGCGTTTTCTATTCCTTGAAAGAGGTATATTGCACAGACATGTTTTTTTCCCCTTACTCGATTCAAAATTAATGGGTTACTTGGTGCCAAAACTGAGCCAGAATAATTATATATCATAGGAAGATATTGTTTTGGGGTCAGGTAAAGTTTTTCTGTTGGTTTTGCTTTTGTACCTGGGTACTAGACTCATCAGTACGAATTGCACTCAGGGAAAAACCACCATCAGAAAGATGTTTTGGCACAGAGCTGACTAGCAGAGAGCCAGAGCCCCCGGTGCACTCGGGTGTGCGTGTGGCAGCGGCACTGCTGCTGTGGCTCTGGGTGACCAGCCCTGCACCCACAGACCTGCCTCTGGGCAGCAGAGACGGGTTCTCTGGAGTCACAAAAATGCCATTTGCAGAACAGTAAAAAATCCTTTCTATTATCCTGATAACAAATGTGCCTGGGAAGATTAAACACCTGGTTGAGTGATCAGCGTGGTTTAATGCATATATTGGGGCAGGCCTCCAGCAGCTGCCCACCCTCCTGGTGGAGGGCGATGGAAGGGAAGGCAGGCAGCAGTGCCATGTTCATAGGCAGGCAACAGGCCTGCAAGTTTGTTAGTTCACCAGTTACACTCTATAGACAACACTTCAGAAACAGGTCAGGGCTAAATCAGCTTAAATCTGTTCCTTGGTAAACTTCAGATGTAGTTATTTGTACTATGGGTGGAAAGATGCCATTACTTACCAGTCAGTTAGAGCCTCTGTCTCTCTGTGTCTCTGCAGATCATATTTCTTTCTTGCTTTTTTATCTGATTTCTGTTCTGTCAGTGTGATGATTCCCAAAATACCTTGGGGTGCATTCCTCAGTCTGGATGTTCATTATCTGCAAATGCCCCGAGCCCCATATATTTATTTTCTGTAGACCTCAGTCTGGAAACAAAACAATAAACTCTGCAGCTTGTGGTGGCTGTGCAACAATCTGCAATCTGACTTGTTTATTAATTTACTTGTTCTGAGATTTTGTTTTCATTGCTATCTGCTGCAGTGCAAAGGGGTCTTCTGTGTTTCCTTTTCAATAGTTTTCCCCAAAAGCTGAAATTGTATTATTTTCCCGGATGCAGGTCACCTGTCATGTCATTCACCTTTCTTCAGCTCTTCCCTAACCCTAAATAACCCAACAACAAACTGACCAAACCCCAAGCAAAAACAAATGTCTTGATAGGTATAAATTATCACAGCTTTACAAAAGTCATCTTGGTCTGCTCTTGATTTCTAACCTCGTTAAAAAGAATATTGAATAATATGGAAGGACTTACTTGCAGCTGACAGATAGAAATAGTAGAGAGGCAAATGTCCTCTTCGCTATTTGGGTTTGCCCTTAGGATTTATCTTTGCTGTAGGTTTAAAGTACTCTTCCCTGCATTTTACCCAAACTCATCTACCATCACTACCCAGCTTTATGCAAACCTGCAACCCAGGGCTGTTTTATGGAGGTATAAACTATAGTCTCTCTCCTTTGTGTTGTGGATGCAGATCAATCTTACTTTGCAGAGATTTGTCATAGTCATCTGCTCACCAGCAAATCTGGGCAGTTTACTGCCCTGGTGTATTGGGTCTGGCTGAGGAGGAGTGAATTTTCCCCATAGCAGCCCTTATAGTGCCATGCTTTTTATCAGTAGCTGGAAAGGTGTTGATAACACGCCGGTGTTTTGGCTACTGCTGAGCGGTGCTGGTGCAGCATCCAGGCTGTGCCTCCAACATTCTCCCTGTACCAGTAGGCTGGGGGTGGGCAAGAGCTTGGGAGGGGACATAGCCAGGACAGCTGACCCAAACTGACTAAAGGGATATTGAATATATCATATGATGTCTGCTCAGCAATAAAGGCTAGGATAAAGGAGGAGGAAGCGGGGGGGCATTCATTATTTATGACATTTGTCTCTCGGAGCAACTGCTGTGTGCACTGAAGCCCTGCTTCCTGGGAAGTGGCTAGACATCACATGCTGATGAGAAGGAGAGAATGAATCTTTTGTTTTCCTTTGCTTCTGCACATGGTCTTTGCTTTTGCTGTATTGAAGTGCCTTTATCTTGACCCACAAGTGTGTTTTTCCATCTTATTTTCTCCCCCCCCGTATCCTGCTGAGGAGGGGAGTGACAGAGTGTCTTGGTGGGCACCTGGTGTCCAGCCAAGGTCAACCCACCATACCCAGCTCTGAGTTGAACCATTACCCCAAATATTGTGCTATGCAGAACGGCCTGGGCACAGCAGGATGGGAAGGGTTTTGGGAGCCTGAAGAGATCTTGAGCGGCTTGCGTGGCTGGGTACCTCAGGACACTGCTGGTCATGTCTGGGGGAGCTTGGGTATGGGAGCAGGAGAGATGGGGAGGAACCATGGCTGGGCAAGCGCTGGGGGAGGCTCACTTTGGCAGTCGCTGCCTGGGGGCTGTGTACTTACTGTGGTGACAGGTAAAGGAAAAGCTAGGGATGCATTCAGTCAGAGCAGTTTGAACGAAGAAGTGCAAGAGGCAAACTGCGTTATCTGTTGCACCTTAGTTGGATCCAGCTCATATACAGCTCTTCTGGTCATGGTGCCTGTTAGTTTTAAATGAGATATACTGACTTCAAATAAGTAGCACTCCCCTCACCAGTGTGGAGGAGAGCAGTTTTTTGGTCCCAGACTGCTTTTACCATGACTCCTACATGCACTGCACTTAAGTTTTCTAATTGCCAAATGTGTGCCTCTCTCCAGGAAATCACTTGGGTGCATTTTTAACTGCTTTAGGAGAGTTAAAAGAGACCATGTCTTGATGCAGAGACCAAAATCTCAGTGAGGGGAATGCTTCCCCAGATCAAGGGCACTGACAGCCCTGAAATGTCCTTGATGTTTACTCTTCCAAGGGATATTGTTGATAGAAATGCTTTTTGGTAATGATTAAGTAGTGATGTGAAAGACAGTACCTTCAAAAGAGGGGCTGTGGACATCTACTTTAGCACTTGAACTGTTACTCAGAAATAAGTGTCTTCCCAGTGCTGGATTCTCAGTGATCATTACAGATAACGACCACACAAAGATGCTACCAACTTCAGATATGTGCATTTCAGTTTAAAAAGAGTATATGTGCTGTATACTTTCTTTGTTGGGACTTCAGGAAGGCTTTTGGTAAACCTTGCTGCTTCTTTCTTTACGTTAGAAGAGAATGTAAAAAAAAATTTAAGTCTCTCCACCAAGTTCTAACCATCTCCCAGAAATATTTTCTGTTACTTCAGACTGTTTAAGTACATGCAGTAACAGAATAATTTTAAAGTACTTGAAATGCTTCATTGTTATACATTGAATAATACAGAACAGCATAACAACATAGATTCTTTCAAAGCTGAATAGTAAATGTTGCCTGGAATACTTTTGCCCTTTTGAGGCACCTGATTGCCAACATAATGGGTCTCAATGGGAATTCATAACTATTATGGTATCTTTCAAACTACAGTTAAAAATATGGAAGTCATACAATAAAGCAATTTTCCAGGCATAGATGCCTGGATCAATGGTCCTAAAGTGATCAGGTGGAAGATACATAATGCGTCCCAATTTAATTACAAAAAAAACCAACCTGCAACCTTGAAATGAAGTAAAACTGAAACGTTTTTCTGTATTTCTTTATTTCTTAAGAGTGAAGATTCTCTTTAATTTTCAGCTCTTTCTGTGCTTCAAGGTCCCAATCAGGTTTGGGAGTATGACAATAGCATGAGAAAAATCACACTGTAAGACTTTTCAGGCAAATTTTAGAAACCTAAGTGGTGTTACATAGGGTGAGGTAAATTCTGCAGCTCCCCAGTGCAGCTGTGGAGGAATGAGTGAGACCTGGACAGGATGGGCGAGAGCTTGCAAAGGGTGGATGGGGATGTTGAATGCCGTGGTTGGGGACGTGAAGCCCCCCAGGCCTGTTGGGGATATGCAAGCGTGGTCTGCCCTGAGGAGACCTGGCTTGCTATGCCCTGAAGCTTTCACAAAGGGTTTTTGTTGGGCAACCCTGATGCTCTGAAGGTGGAGGCTGGGAGATGGATGTGTGCTGTTGCCCAGGCTGAGCTGAGCTGAGAAGCCGAGATATTCCAGGTTCTGTGGCTCGGCCAGCTGAGTACCTGGGACCAGTGTAAGGGTTTGTCCAGGTGCTTTGTCCCAAGTTCTGCTTGTTTTTCCCCCCTCTACTTTGATCAGTTCTTATCAATAAAAGTGGATTGACTATAGTTTTTTTCTGAGGTCAGACACATGCATCAGGTGCAAAGCCTGGGTCAGATTCTGTGATGCCTTAGAGTTCATGCTTACTGTGGTTAGGGGCTTTGATAAGGGGTCTCGTAGACTTAAAATTCAAATCCTACCCATTTTCACAAAGCCTAGGAGCCATCTGGATTGCATTTGCTGGCTCAAATTGTAGGTAAAACTTAAATTATCTCAATCCCCCACCCCACCCCACCCCCTTCTATATGAATGAGAGTTTGAGCTGCAAGATGCATCAGAGTGCAGAGTACCTCAACATCCCACTTGCTTTAAATTCTTTTCACACATCAGAATAGTTGAGGCTATTGCAGGGTTTTTACACACCATAAGGAGTTTTGTCTTTTCATACTGTACTTGGAGAACCCACAACTGCTCCTTGCACAATGGAAGGCACCCACATGGCCAAACTGGACCAGCAAAATAACTCCTAATGTGAAAACTGGGAAAGTGTAAAGTAACAAGCGTTGACAGCTGAGTAATGTGCAATTATAAGATGTTTTTCTTTTTAGGATTCTTTGATGTATGCAGCATTGATAGCAGTACTAGGTGTTGTGATTAATTCTAAGTGCCTTTAAGAAGTGGTTATGGAAAAGGAAAGTATAAGGTGGAATGGGAAGGGTACGATATAATTGAGTGCCAGGACTAGAGTTAAATTGCACTGCACATGTGTATGTTTATAAACCTGTAGCTGTGGACAGCTGTGGAAGTGCAACCTAAAGGATGATACAGCCAGTCCTGCCACAGGGATGGCTACGCACCGGGATCACAGATTCCTACTGTAAAGACAGCAAAAGAAACCTTATGAAACCTGGCTGTAACAGACTTCTACCAGAGAAGACAGAAAACACGCTTTCTTAATGACTTTTTAATGACTGAGTTACAAATTATCCCCAAACATGTAGGCTTTTTACATTTCATGTAAGATATTCTCCCACAACTATCTTCCCACTCAGACCTACAAGTTAGACTTCACATGTGCTTTTGTGTTTTGCTAATTCTCTAGGAGGAAAAGAAAGCACAATGGCTTGACTAGTTCTGATTAGAGGTACTGAACAAAATGGTGGTCAGGACTTTACATCTTCGATTTAAAATAAAAAAAATTAAAAAGATGTATTGCTCTATGTCATAAGTGCTTAGTGGCCATCTAACACCAAAGACACATTAGAAATAGTAAAAAAATAATATTAATTATGCCCCAAAAAGGAAGAGATTTTCATAAGTATTACTTAGTGTTGTTAATATGAGGAAAGAATACAGCATTGCCACACATCTTGATGATAAATTTTTTTAGGCACAGCAAATACAGGAATAGCAGTAACACAAACACACCCAGATGTTTAGAACCCTTTAAAATTCTTATTGTTTAGGCTAGTTGAGTAGTATTAAAGAAAATCACTGTCAGAATCCTGAAAAAAAGAAGCTATGAATTTTTGATTATGTATGTGGAGGTTGTATGGGAAATAAAACCCCCCACAGTTTGAAGGAACTGGTATCATAGGAGAAAAAACCCAACTCCAGTGAACTCAGAGTGATTTATTGGGTCCCCATCAACTGAGGGGACAAATAAACACTCCATTTGTCATATATGCTTTCAGATTTTGATGGTAAATGACATTACATGGGCAAAAGTGTCTTTGCATAAGGACGTTGCTCTGGCAAAGCTGTTATCAAGTTTATGAAAATGTTTGTATAGCAAAAACAAAATATGTCTTATTAAGCCTGCATGTTATTTATTAGTGTGGTCAGTTCATTATGGGAGGTATATCAGCTTGTCCCTGCTGAAAAAAAAATAGTTCTTGGGAATCTTAGCATGAAATTTGGCAAGAGACTTGAAAAAATCATACCTTTACATTCCCTGTGTGCTGTGAGGCATTAGAAAGAATATAGCTGAGTGTTTATTAAAAGTAAACATATTTACCATGGCAATTCTATTATGCAATCTGGCTGGCAAGTTTGATAATCACAGGAATTAAGAGGAAAAAGAGCATAGGTGGGTAAAAACAGAGGAGCCGCCTCATCCAAGAAGAGTTCTTTTAAGTGGAAATGGAGCCTGTGGAGTGGACATATGTTTCTCATTTAAATGAAGCCAATTTGACTCTGACACGTATGAAAGTGAGACTAATGAGCATAGACCAGGCTGTGTTCTCACCCTCCGCAGGGTAGCGGCAGCTTGACCTGACCACGCATAAGTGAGAGTGCAATCTACTTTGGTTATTGTTACATACAAATCTTTGAGTTAATTTTTCTACAATTGAGTTTTATTGGAATAAATGTGTAAAGATGGCCTTTTCAAAATCCTGCGTGCTTGTATTTGACAGAACTGTTAGGGTACACAAGCAAAACTTCTTGCAAGCTGTACCTGCTTGAAGTGTTGCTGGCTGATTTGTCTGATCCTCCCTGGAAATTTGAAAGGGAAGGAGAAAGTACTTATATGTGATCTCCAGGCCGTTTGCCAGAATTTCTTCAATGTTCCTTGGGGTATTCCATTTTATTTCATGTCTCTAAAAGAACCCATTATTAAATAGGATAGTGGCAGAACTTGATGTCTGGTCACGTTCAACACAGCTGGGAGGAGGTGTCACAGTAATGTTGGATTTTAGTTTGGATAAATTAATAAAACAAACGTGATGTTAGGATAAAGCTGTGGAAATTATCAACAGAAAGGTATCCAGAGCTGTTAAAGATGGCAGAGTGTGACACTAAGAAAATGTGATCAGAACGGGCATGAAAGTGATAGGAAACTAAAGGATTTAGTTTAATTTTTTAGCATTCTTGCCCCAGAAATGTTAAAAGCTGAAGCAATCTGGGAGCTGTAATACTTGAGGCCTCTCACCACTTAATAGCAATGGCTGCTATTAGTTTGAACACATCTGCTCTCTGTAACCGCTACACAAGGCGCAGGAATTAACATCAGTTAAGGTACCTCTGACAGGTATTGATCCAAGGTGCCATGGAGCAAGTGAAAGGTGCAGGCTGAGGGGGACTTCCCAGATGTTTATTGGAACATTATTAAGACAAAGTGTTGGTGAATTCTGGTGGACTTGATCTGGTTTTAGAGACATCAGAGTTAAAAGCTGTTTGATACAGCAAGGGAGACTTGAAGCCACCCAAGTTAGTTATTTCAGTAGCTATCCCTTTACTCACCTGGATTAATTGTTGTGTGCACCAGCCAATTGTAAATAATGTTCCATAACTTCACAAATGGCACAGGTAAAGGAGACTTGGACAGCTGCGTACCTGAGTTGTGAAACCTGGTGTAATTTTGTGCTTCTCAACCAGTTCCATGGTGAAGCCATTGCTACCACTTAAATCCAACTTCTGTTCTCTTCTAAATGTGAATACGCAGTATAAAAAGGGCAGGTGATTACAATAGTTTACCATAAAGTTGAAAATATTTGCCCTTTTTTATTAAATTTTCTTGCTGCAACCAAGAGAAAATTACTCACTTTGTGATTCAATTAAGTCCATAAAGATAGTGATGCTGTGTAGTCATTTCATTAAGTTTTTGGTTTTTAACTTAATTAAAAGTTAATATACCAAGCTAATTCTTCATATGTGAGAGACCTAATCTGAGAAGGAACTCTATATCTTATCTTCTGCCAGTCCTGGAAAACAGCCAGGGGGTAGATCTTTGATGCAATTTAGCACAGCAGCAAGGCTGTCTTTACTCTGACCAGAATACCTTACTCAAAGACACTTTTGTCTGCCTCAGACTCCAAATTCAGTTTACCAGCCCAATACCCCTTCACTTATATCCTACCCTGATAAGTCATTTATTCTAGCAAATATAGGAGGCTTTGGAGCAAGGGTGAGTGGAGACACCAGTATTGCAGAGGAGACTTAGCCCAAGACATGAGTGTTAAGTGCTGGGATGCCTTTTGACTTTTAATGTATGCTTAGCTTCTTGTCTCTATTGTAACCAGATTTAATCTGAAGGTCTGTAGATGTTGTTCTCCCACGTACAACTTCTTGCTTATTACATGTTTCCTCTTTCTCTGAGAACATAAGCCCTGTCCAAGCTTAATGACTCTGCAGTGAGATTACTCATTACAATGCAAATCTATCTGGAAGGGAGTAGTTCTCCTAAGGGAACTTGGATAGAGCTACGTTTCAACTGGTGTCTGTGTCACAGAATGGTTGAGGTTGGAAGGGACCTTTGGAGCTCATCTTGTCCAAACCCCTGCTCAAGCAGGGCTACCTTAGGGTTAGTATCCCAGGACTGTGTCTATGTGGTTTTCGAGTATCTCTAAGGATGGAGATTCCACAACCACCTGGGCACCAACCACCAACCCTGGGCAACCTGTTCCAGTGCTCAGCCACCCTCACAGCAAAAAAGTGTTTCCTGATGTTCAGATGGAACCTCCTGTGCTTCAGGTTGCTCCCATTGCCTCTGGTCCTGCCACAGGTCACCACTGAAAAGAGCCTAGCTCTTCTCTTCTTTGCACCCTCCTTTCAGGTATTTATGTACGTTAATAAGATCCCCCCGAGCCTTCTCTTCTCTAGGCTAAGCAGCCCCAGCTCTATCAACCTTTCCTCATATGTGAGGTGCTCCAGCCCCTTAATCATCCTTGTGGCCCTTTGTTGAACTTAATGTTTCTTGCTGCAACTGTACCGACATTAACCATATTGCTACCACAGCAGGGAATCACTTCTGATGGATCAGATTTTTTTACCATTGTAGTCAAAGAATAGGACACGAGTGATTTCTGGAAAGTGAACCAGAGCCTGCTGCTAGGGTCGGTTCATAACTAAAAGCGAAGTTCTCATAGAGAGATTGGTGGCTATTGTTGTGTGATTGGAGACAGTCTATCTCCAGTGGTGTTACTGATATAAAATTTATCTGCCTGTATCTTTTTACTTAGAAAAGAAGCTATTTTGGGTCTTTAGGAGTGAATTCACATAAGGTGAGTTGGTGCTATGGCAACCATTCATCTGACCAAATGGCCTACTGGGAATATTCAGGGTATGACTTTTGTCATTTATTTTCCTGTTGCAGTTTAGCTCTATCTCCTGCAGCTTTAAGGTTGAGAGGAAACTAGTGCTTGCGTTTAGGGAATTATCATATTCATTGTTCCTACCCTCCCAGTTTTGTTTGAAATGTCCCTATATGTTATTAAGGAGTATATTAATAGCTGATTGCTTAACAAATCTGGTCTTTAAAAGAAAAAAAAACCCAAACAACAAAACAAACAAACCAAACCACTACAACTTGGGCAACTAGTCACCAAAGTTCAATATTCTTTTGCCCTCCATAGCAGCTCCTTTATCAGAAATACACAGAATCAGAAATAATACATGGGCAGCTCAATGGTGATTTGGCCCAAATCACCAGATAAGCCATGTTAAAAACACTGGTGATATTCATACATTTTATACAGTGGGCCAGAAGAACAGCTGTTTTCTTCATTTCTTATTTCAAAAGCTCATGGCTCTTTCAATGCTTATGGAACATATTTTTTTAACATTATTTGTGAATGTTAGAATTGATTCCAGATAAGAAGTGTTGTGTTCAATACTCCTAGAAAACACAACTAAGGTAAAAATATTAGAGCTAGGCTGTTTATAATGGTGCAAACAGAGTTCAGGCTCCTCTTTTGGCATGAAGTTTTAGAGGTAGCTGAGCTATGAGCTTGGTGACAACCAGAAATCTTGGGTGGCTGCGAGTCTGCATCAGAATAACTCTTGATTTACAATTTATCAAGAAGGTTTTAAAGTTGCTGAGGTGTCCAAAACTTATTTCCTTGCCAGAAGTAGCTCTCCTAATGAAACAGAAGTCATGTACTTCCTGCACCTGTGTCTATCCTGGCCTCTCTGAGAGTGAAAATTGCTTAATGAGATGGCCTATTGTACAGGTTTTGATATGCAAGCATAATGTTTCCTTTTAATCATTTTCCTTCAGTTTTCTAAGAAAGAGGTTGGCAGAGTGATGCATCTAGTTGAAAACCAGTATAATGGTTTTCTGAACACAGCTATCTTCTCATACTTAATCAGAAGTACATACATGTACACTTTTACGTGCTTATATATGCCTTTAGTTTTAACTTCTTATGCTAATTACTGCACTAGTCAGTTGTTATGCTCTTGAGGCGCACAAGTTCTGACCACTTTGAAGAGGGATTGATAATGAAGCCCTGAACTGAGTGAAATACCTTAGCTTCTGTCATGTCTGATAGCGTGTCAGGGATCACAAACTGACTTTCATTTAAAAACCTGAGGGTAAAATGCAAATCTTCTTGTCCTGTATTTTTGCTAATACATGGCTATGAGGTGCAAAAGTAATGAAGAAATAACTTTTCATACATATTGTCTTCTCAAGGCTGAAGCTAAGTGACCAGCAATAAGTTCAAGGAAGCTGCCTGTTTCTATAGAGACAACATTTTTCTCTATATTCTATTTAAGAACCTGAATAGAACAGCTGAATAGACTTCCCAATGCTTCTTGGTTCTAGGAGCCTTAAATAAATCTTCAAAATGCAGTGACTTTACTTCAATTATGTTTTAAACTACTTAATAGGCAGAATGAAAATAATGTATCTTCATACATGCTTTAGAAATAAATATTAAAAATGGATATACATGTTTTAATGAAAGCAATGGTGGAGCTAGAGTATTTCACAATATTAGGAGAAGTAATAGAGATGTACTTTTGCAACACGTTTATTCACTAAATGTTCCAGAACTGGAGTATTAGTGAGCAAAATACATCATTCCCTTTGGACAAACTACAGAAGCCAGCAAAATATTCTTTCAGCATCACTGGAGGTATTATTTGACTTACAGTATTTTGTGGTACACAGCAGAGTAACTGATAGACAATGACAAGTCATAGAACAGATGACCAGCAGGAAATTCCTCCTCTGCAATCTAGAATATATAGCAAATTACAGTCCTTTCACGGATTTTTCCACTATACTACCTTCTTGTATCTGAAAAGCTTGCAAAGTTATCTTTATTTATGAAGCACAGTAAGACAATCAGTGCTTAAGTCTCTCTAACGAGACTGGTTTTTTTCCTCAGCATTTTTGCAGAAGAGTAGTAAGCAATGACCACTACGTAGTGTTTTAGAACATGAACTCTCAAGGGAATAACGATCATGGCCTTGTGATATGTGGGCTTTATTAAACAGCATGACTGACTTATATCTGTTAAGGCTTCCAATCATCTGTATTTTCTGCTTATTTGAGGCAGGGTTCTGTTCTGGATTGCACAACCAAAGGTATCTTAATGAAATTTTATCCAGTCCACAATGACTTTTATTCCAAAGGCAGGAGGGCTTACGTTATTTTTCCATATGTTCTAGAAAAATGAGTTGAAGTCTGGCATTACCAGACTCCAGTGTTCATACAGGAGAGTACTAAAGGTCTTAGGCAAAAGGAGGGCTGAGAAGGGCATGACTGCATTCTACAGATATGGGAGATGGTTAAAACAAGGGAAGAAGAGCTATTTCAACTGAAGGTAAATATGAGAATAAATAGCTGTAAAATGGTCATGAGTACATTTAGCCTGTAAATTATTTTTTTATCATCAAAGGTATGAGCAAAAATGGAAATAGCTTTTTCAGCAAACTGGCTCCCTGTGTGAATCCAGAGTAATAACTGTCGTCTTCAGAAAAATACTATCTGTGAAATGCTTGAAAGAAAATAAAACCCTTTTTGTTTCATTGAACAACTAGGTAATATTTGAGTTTTCAATTAAGGCAAGCAAAACCGAACAAAACCCCATACCAACCAATCCTCTAAAAGTCTTCTGGTTTTATATTCTTTAATCTGGAAAGATGGAGGAAAAAAATAGTTTTTTAATAGGAATAAATGGAATACCATTTTGATAAAAATTATGACCAACCTTATCTAGGGAAATAGAGGCCAGAACTTGTGCAGAGCATTTTTTATAACTGGTAATAACAATATGCAAGAAAAACTGTAGCTTAACCCTTGGATTCCAATGCATGGAGCCTTAGGAACAAATGGACACTACCAGTTGTCACTTTACTAAGATCTTTTTCAAATGGGTTCTGCATGAATATTTTGAGAGTTTAGAGAACAGAATCTAAAAATCAATGCTCTGGCGAATTCTTAGCTATTCTAAAGGTCCATGCACTGATAATACTCATCGGTACTTTTTAATGCATTTGATTCCAATAATTATGTAAGGTGTATAAGCTATGTAAACTTAGCGCTTAGAAGAATGTAAAGACCAATTTGTTCTTTTTGATGCCCATCAGATGCATTTAAGATGCCCTTGTCCTTTTAATGGCAGTAATATGTTAAGGCCACACCATCAAGAGGAGTAAAATAGCCAATGTCTGTACTTCAAAGGGCAAGCACTCTCTAATTGTTAATGTTTGATAAATTATATAGGTTCTTGGAATGCAAAGTATTTGGTTACTACTAATTGGGATATTAAATGGGTGCTGTGCCATGCCTTTCTGGGTTCAGCGTTTGAAGAGAAACTATCAGAAGAATTCATGTGGCCACATTAATAAACAGGCTGTGGAAGTAAGGATAAAGGGAAAATAGTCAGCTGGCTTCCCTATAGGTGAAATATACTGCATAGCAAGTCTCTAGCTATTATTCTTGTTGCCTCCGTGTGACCTCAATAGTTATTTATCATTCCTCACAGTTGAAATGCGCTTTCTCCATTAACTTCTATCGCTTTAGCTGTCACATTTGAATTTATTCATTCCTAGAAAAAATATTTATTTTCCTTTCCTGTGAAGTGGGAATGCAATGATTAGCCATACAATCAGGAGATGTTGATCTTCATAGAAACTCTATACTTTATGACATGAATAGGAATTATACACCCTTAAACTGTATTAGTTACACTCCTTAGCCAGATACTGTGCAGAGAGACAGGCTATTTTAGCAGCCTAATCTCAAGCCAGAGGAAAGCCTTGCACTAATTTCAGCGTGCTTTGGATCAGTCCAGAAGTCTGAAGTAATTATACCTTCAGGATTACAGCAATGAAAGAGTAAAGTAAGGTCCCTTATCTGCAAGCTTTTCCACTCTGAAGGTACTTTGGAGTGGCGCTACTTAAAGCAGGCAAACTAACAATTTGTTCTACCTTTTGGAAAGTAGATTAAAATAATGGATCTGATTCATTCCTATTTTATCACTGAATACCGTCATTACTGAAGACAGGATTGTTCCTTGAGCTCCTAAAGGACATCACATTATTTCGTTTTTATTTCTCAGTATCACTATGCCCAACTTTGTGGATGTTGTTATTCTTGCACTTAAAAGAAAAAAGCCACTCAGATATGTTTGACTAAGAAATCATTCTACCAAAATGTAAATTATTCCAGAGGGTCCATCTACATAAGTACACATTAATCTACTTCTTAAATATGTAGTAGAGTCTTTCCCCCGAGGAGACTATGGAGCTGTGAAAATATGTAACAGTAATTAATTACTAGCCAAGAATAGATTAATATTGCATGCTAGGAATAATAAAACAAAATGTATATAACTAAGTGGTGTCTGTAGGGTAATGTGAACTGGGAAGAAATATCAGACGCAACAGTGTTATATTTAATATCTCATCAAAAGGAAAGTGCAGGTTTTTTATTTGAATGACATTTTCTCCATAGCATAGCTATTTATTTTCACAGCTCATATTTTAGACAAACGAAAACATTTTATTTCCTATTGCCCAAGAGAGCTGGCTTTATTGTTGCTGCAAAAAAGCCACTACTTCTTTTAGGAATTGCCGTTGGACATATTACTGAGGTCTGTGCCTTGGTATTAAATATCATCGCCCTGTCTGTGTTTGTGTGTAAACTGGAGATGAGAATGTGTTCCTGCAAATATCTACTGTGCACTGTACTTTGCCTTTTATCATTTAAAGGTTTTGCCACAGTCTCACTGCACCTCAGCCATTTTCTCTGCTGTTGTTTTAAAGTTGATGCAGGAAAAATTTCTAAGGGATGTATAGATGAAGTATCTCTAGGTTTAACTCGAATATAAAACCCCATTGATAATTTCAAATATGAATTATCATGTGTCATGTATTAAGTTGAACTAGAAAATCAGAAGGCTGGGTCGAATTACAGTGCCATGGGAGAGACACTGCCATGCTTGCTACCATTTTATCCTGTAGTGATAGAAAGATTTGCTAACATGTATTTTAAATTAGGGTATTAGCAAAGGACTCAAGCTCTAGGTACTTAACATGAGAATATAAAGTGGAAAAAGCTATCTGGGTCACTGAATCCAATTTCTTGCTGTTGGAGGCAAGCACATTGGAAGTATTTAGTCCAGAATATCCCTCCAGATCAGAGTTTCCTGGCTTTTCTGGTCCTGCAAACCCCTACGCTACAAAGCACTGCGTCAGCAAGCACAGAACACATAGCTTTTAATATAAAAAAGAAACTATGATCTGCCTCAAGAAGAAAGCAACAGAGATGCTGATATCCAGGAGCCCGCAAGTATCCCAGATTTCTAGAAGAAGCCAGGGCACCTGTTGGATGAGGCGTCTCACGACTCCAAAGGAATTAGTGGGCACAAAGGTCCCTGTGCAGCCTGCATGAATCGCTGCCCCCCTCAGCAGCGAGAGCGCAGGGAAACACAGCTGATTGCTTTTCCTCTCCTAGGGCAGAGCTGAGGAAGCAGTGCTCGGTCTGGGCTGAGAAGTGCCATGATTATCTCCCCTCTCTCAGAACTGACAGGTTCCTTCTGCCTGAAGAAGGTGAAAGCTGGCACTGGCATTGCCTAAGACCACTCTCATTCATTCCTGTACCACTTCAGACCAAGGTTTATGTTTCAATTTGCCAGTATCTTCCACAAGATATGTAGATCCCAGCTCACTGAATGTGTCTGATGGCATATTTGCTTTTTGCTTTGTCCACAATTTGAAAACAGTCTTTCACGAGGTAAAAGCAGGATGCGGGGTTTTTTTTTTTTTGGAAACCAGTTCAGGATAGTAGAACAAATTACTTCCACACAATTGAAGATCTGCTGCAGGCTTTTCTTCTTTCTCTTCCAAGTATAAAATTCACTTTTCTAATAAGTAGGGGGGAAAAAGCATATTTAAAAATCAGGCACATGGTGTTTCCACCTGGGTGAGGAAATGGGAGGAGGACTGGAAAAATCTAGTTTAGATAGTAATGATGGATACAACAGAAGAAAGTGAACAGCATAGCACAGTACTTCAGGAGAGGTTTGTCAGCTCTCATTTTAAAGTGGCTGGATTTGTTGTGTGGATAAAACGCAGAATTCATTTTCCACTGGGGTAAATTCAACATCTGTTCATCGAGCCCATTTTTTTTAAAAACAAATTTAAGTGGAGTAAAATAACATCTTCTGCCAAAATCTTTGAGATGAAGATATTTATATTGCTCACTGTAGCAGGGGAATATAGTATGAGGTTTAAAATATCCTGCTTTCTCCTTTTCGTGTGCAACTGTGGCACTTTGCCAGCTGAAATGGTCTTAAAATCTTCTACTTTCCTGAGAAATTGAAACCTGCTTGTCTTTTTTTTTTTCTCCCCTCCTCTAGTTGTAAAGTATCAGAAAACAGCAAGTATAGCATCGGACTGTAGCTTCTAGGAAGTGTAAGCATTTCACTTCATCCTATGCAGCATTTCTCAGGAAGGTCATTTAGAGAAGAAAGATCCTATGGCACAATTTCCCTCCTGCTTTATGAACTGTCTGCACTTTTTTAGCATATGGCTTTGTGTTTATCTGCTTTTGCTTATGTTACAAAAGCAAAGGGGAGATAAGGTAGGGGAAGAATACCTGGGAAGTCATCTGTGTTTTTTGCAAGTGTTCCCTAGAGTAGATTTTTTCCATTTTTTTTTCCAGCACTTTCTTTTCTGTTCTAGACAATAACAGCTTGGGAAACAGACGTCTGTGATGTTTGCTGTGTGTCTATAAGCTGTTGGAAGAGTGGAATGAATATTAGTTTGATTATATAGGGTCCTATTTGTGCTCCTAAGTTACCCATTTATTATAAGGACAGGTTCTAGTGTGCACTAAATACACATTTGCATGATTGAATGTGTTATTGTGCTTCCAAATGCCTCTTTGTGTCTGCAGTTATTCATGACCGCATGATCTAGTGGCTAGAGCAGGAGGGTACAAGTCTGCAGACAATAATTCTTGTACCAGCCCCACCACTGCTTCATCATATGGCACTGGGAAATCACTTGGGGAGGAGATAGAGGTGACAGTAGTTAGGCAGTTATCTTACTGATATACAAAAGCAAGTACTGGCTATTTTTGCTATACTCTGCAGAAGAAACACTCTAAATACTTGTACATATATGAATATTTACCTATGTTCTGTGGTCTGTACCACAATGTCCTAGTAATAAAGCAGGAACTCCATGCAAACCTTCCACATTGTGTGGCTTGGAGTGAGTTTTTTGAACAAAGATTTTCTGTGGCTGAAGTACCTCAAAGGAGTCATGGTAGCCCCACTCATGCCCAACCTGATCCAAAGGGAGTGGCATTTTTTTAACACTTTTTCAAAAATTGTACCTGTTGTATCTTGCAAAGTTTTCCTGGTAGCCTGTGAAAAGACATTGCAATAATCTACAACATAATACACCGGGAACACTGTGTACTGCCTTGCTAATTTTCCTTTGACAAATAGAGGGGGATTAATGTAATATAGTCAGCTTGGTCTTTCTCTTCATAAAAGAATGAGCCACACTACTGAAAAGTAGTGAAGGTAATACAGATATGCTATGAGGATATGCAGGGTGCTGTAACGTTATTGCTGCTTTGGTTAAGTCAAGAGACTTGCCTGGTGCAATTCTTTCACCATCACCTTACTGGTTGGTGTTGGCCACTACCAGATGAAACAATAGATTAGATGAATCTGAGCTATGGCAGTTCTTTTCATGGTCTTATTCTCCTCCACTGGGAAGTTTCACATACAATGAAGTAGAAAAGTCTTTTTTCTTAACTTTGTAATTTCCTGCTCCTTTTTCAGCCTTTGTAATAACATATCACAATGTCAAGACTTGATTAATTCAATGAATTATAGCAGAACTGGAGCTGTCAAGAGGTTGCCAGTGTGTTTTGATTGATATTCAATTACTTTTTGTGTAAACACCAATGATTTTAATGTCCTTATTTTCTAAAGTTATTTATGAAACAAATTTCCTGGAGCCCATCAGTGAAAGAGCCAGAGTCACTACCCATGGGTTAGTCACACACATGGCACAGTGGTGATTAGAATGAAATGTGGGGAAAATACTTCAAAATTTGCTCACAAAAAGGATATGGGACCAAAAACTTCCTACTGCAAGGAGTGCCTTGAAATTAGCTACACCAGCGCCTCATGTTAGGTATCACACAGGATGAAAATACAGACTGATTGCGGTGTCTTTGTTCCTTCAGTCTAGCTGTGCGGTATTTGTACATCTATTTGATCCTACCAGTTGATTTGTATGTGGACTATGGATTTCGTATGCAAAACAGAGCAGACATGAGCCCTTGAGCTGACTGTGGGCTCCTCATTCATGTTATTGAGCACTTCTCTGAATAGTTCCAACATCAGCAATGATTCCACAATGACCCTTCAAGGACTGAATGCTTTATGTACCCTTAGTGACCAATACAGTCCAAGCAATTCTTTCTTTTCTTGAAAATCCTACCTGAGGGAGAGCCTTACAAATGTCAATTTAGCACTTGAGAATAAAGCTGAATACGGTCAAATCTGGTAATGTGTTTTCCAGGATGTCATCAAAATGTCAGTTATTTAGGGAAAAAAAAATAAATAAATTACTAGTTTGACCTTAGACACATAGTGAGCAAAAGGATCAAAAATACACATGCAGTGTACACTGCAACTTGGAAACATAACCACAGTATCTTCTGCACTTGTTGCTTTTTTTTTCTTAATGAGGACTGCGTAAAGCTTTAATGACATTATTGCCAGCTCGAGTGTGAATCAGTTGCAGAGGTTGGCTGGTTGTGAAATAACAGATCTATCTGCAACAGGGCTAAAAAGACTAAGAAATCTTGTTGATTCCCTGGAAGGCAGGATCATCAGTCCGGTATCAATCCCAGCATCCAGCAGGGCTGGGATGGCTGGGAATGTTTACATAAGATTTAGTTTGGTGTTTGTTTTTTTTTTTCTTAAAGCCTTTGGCAAAGATGAGTCCACCATTTTGCCAGGCAGTTCTTGAAGCTTCTTAACGTCTCACTGGAATCTTCTGAAGTTAACCGCCATGTTCATATTTCCTACACAAAAGATTGTTGACTACTTTGCTCTATAAATAGATAATTTTTTGCTGTTTTAAAATATGTTATCTTTTTTATACAACTTTGGGATTAACCCACCAGTGCATTATGTAATTTGTTGAATATCCTGGAATTCTTAATTGTCATCGTAAACCTTGGAGGATGGATCCTGGACTTGATTTGAAAAAAAATGTTGAACAGTTTCATTTTCAAGTAGCTTATAACTTCTTTGTTTAAGGTTGTTTTTCCCAAAACAAAGGGCATGTGATGCTGAATAGATACAGGGTACACTCTGAGGAAGGCAGATATCCAGAAAGATCTGCTTTCTTCAGAAGGTATCATCTGCCCAATCAGATTGTTTCATTCTATTACCATATTTTATGAATTAAAAATCTGTATATAAATGTAGAGTTTAATGGAAATTTAACAGCATATGCAATGAAATGCAAATGCTTCCTTAAGTGCAGCATTGCATTCTTAATTTTCCACTCAAGTAATTTAGAAGCCATTAGTTTAAGTGAAAATCTAAGATAAAGCACATCCATGTGGTTACAATGGCTCCTCTGAAGACTGCACTTGTAATTGTCTGAGAAAGATAAATTCCTAATTGCATTTCATTACATTTTGTTACAGCTGGTGTAAGTGTATTTTGTCGATACCTGCCTGCCAGATGGGTTTAGGTTATACAAAGGCTATATTTTCACACAGGAGCCATCTTGTCTGTGACTTGATTTGCTAATGATCTCTTACAAATGCTCAAAGTGCAGGTGACCATTTCAGCCAGATTCTGATTTGCAATGAAGCAATGTAATTTTAAAGCTAGAAGAAAGTGAAAACCTTCAGATTGTGTTGAAAACAAATGCAAATATTTGAGAAGGGCAGGCTCTGGTACTTGGATAAAGATGGAGCTGCAGAGCTAAAGATATACAAGGTAGGAGCTGCCACATGCTAATAAAACACCATGACTCTAGATAAGCTCATAGATAATTCCACAGCATTGGAAGAGTAGCTCAGTATTGGAAATGTGAGACAAGATCTGCTTGTAAAAAGAAATGGCTGGAGACGCACTCACCGACGGTAGAGTAGCCTCTCTGCGTCGCAGCTGTACTCGAGGTAACAGGGCTATTAGGAAAAACAGCGACAATACATTAGGTCCCACTGCCACGTGCCACCAATTGCTTGAGTTTGTGCTTGTCCAAATGGTTAGATATTTAAAAAACAAATTAGTTAGGCTCTTGCTTTCTGATATTTCCCAAGAAGGTCCGTAGAGTCACCAAAGAGAATTCATGACCACAGCGAAGGTTGTGAAGCTGAGTGCTGGCTGGAGACACAGGGCTGTACCTGAGGGCACTGCGGGGGGAGGTAAATGGGAAGATATTTCTGAACTTGAATGAGGTCTCCAGCATTCTACAGCTATAGGGACGTTATTACCTAGAATAGTTTCAATACAAAGTTTTTACCTTTCACTCCAAAAGGTAAAAAAATGGCTTCCTTAACTGAAAATGTCTGTTTACTTCTAGTTATCAATGTCTAATACGCAAGAGAAAGAAACAAATGGAAATAACTAAAAGGCCTTCTTGACAACTCAAATTACTTTGGAAGATCAGTTGCACCCTGGTCTCACTCAAATGCAGATGTATCAATGTCCCTGTGCTGAAGGCATATGTTTCTCTTCCATATGTTTTACAAATAGAATTTCTGAAAGCAGAAGCATTGAGGACAATCATCAGGAACACAAGGAAGGAAGTCTTGAAATTCAGTTTCTTTTTTAGTGGTGCTACAACTTGACTTCTAGACTGTCACAAAATATTGGAACTAAAGCTGTTGTCCGTAATGGTTCTTAGCATTTTTATATATTCTTATACTTTCCTGTTACAACATGGAATATACAGGCTTTCTGCAGACTTTTTTAAAGCAGTCCTTGGTTTTTTTATGTTGAATAGCTCATTAGCAAGATCCTGTATCCTCTTAAAATATAGAACAACACAATAATAAAATGTTGATCTGTCAGAAAACTGCACTGTGTGGAATTGTCAAACTCCTGCTGTTTCCCTGGGAGGACACTGCTATGACTGTGCAACGTGGACAGGATTTCCTGGGCTGGGGGAGACACCTTTGACAGAGCAGAGGCTCAGAGTTGAGGATAGAAATGTTTTAGCAGGATACCTGAATACTTGAGTTTTAGCTGTTAGGAACCGTATGTTTCTTAAAGCAGCGATGCAAATAACTAGGCCACTATAAGCAGGATGGGAAGACCATTTCTATGCTGTTTTATCTGTGTATACCTTTAGGGGATGTGCAGGAAAATGCTGCTTTTTTTTTTCCTGCTAAGCAACCTCCAAAAAAAAAAACTGCTAGAGGATTTCTTTACAATTTGATGATTCAGAAACCAAGCAGTTACCGTTTATTTTGCTCCATCTGCTACATTAATTCTCATCAGATCCACACTGTCTGAAGAGACAGCAGGTGTCAGATCTGAAAGAATAATTTCTGTTTGTTTTAGTTTTGTTGCCATTTCCCTTGACATACTTTGCTGGATTATGCATCTGAAGATGCTTCACAATCAAATTAAGGAGAGACATTTACTCTCGACACATTTTAAATTGTGAGCTTTAGAAAGTAGAATTCAGTTATTTTCAGACTTCTTAAAAAGTCTTTTTTTGAAAGTGAGGGGTTATTAACTCAATTAAATGTCATGCCAGCTTCCACAGAGAAGTTATACGCTCCAAACAGAAGATTTTTGGGCTAACATTAAGAGAAGAATGAGCCTTGGCTCTTTTTTTTTTTAAGCCACAGCTGCAAAACAAGTATGAAAACTTGAATTTTTATTTCTTTCTAAAATTTCACCTCTATCCAAATGAAGTTAGGTGCAACAGAAAGATCTCTGATTTCAGTGATTTCTACAAGGCTGGTTTTTTTTTTTGTAAAGGCTAAATCTGTCTACATACGAAGTAGAACAGCGTTATAACATAGAGCGTATAGAAGTTCACTAATGTATATTGTGAACCTGTTACCTTAAATCACAGAATGGGATAAATATCACTGGGACGTAGCAAAGGTTTTTCCAAGAGAAGGTGACAGTGCATGATACTTCGTTAGTTTGAAACACTTATTAGGAACCACGTAGACACACAGTTCAGAGTTGTTTGCTGCTGGATATGGATATTTAAGGGTTTTGGGATTTCCAAATCATTTTTCTTTAAGCCTGGGACAGAGAGTAGGCATCAAATCTATAGGAAAAACATTACTAAAGTCTTGTCTTATATCTCAGGATGTAATCTGTGTCCCTAGGGCATGCTGCCAAATAGGAGCACGTCTATTATGCTGCTATTGTAACTGTATTGTCGGTAAAGCAAATGCCCTTCTAAGATGCCAGGAAAATATGAACTGGAAAAGCTCAAGGCCTGGGAAACGAGATGTGAGCTAAAACCTAGCAGTCATTCAGAAACCGGGATGTTTCCATATTCTCTGTATTTTCATGAATATGGAATTCAAGTAAATCACATTAATTAAACTTTGTAGTAGAATAGCTAATAGGACTGATTCCTTTTATTTTTAGTTTACTTTTCCTGAAGAAAGAGATTTCAGGCACTCATGTTTAGTCTTCTGCTTTCCTCATAACTCAGCTCAGTTTAATATCAACTAAACTTGGTGGAAGACTGAAGGTCTCAATTCCATCAATTTTTGTGAAAATGCTGAGGTGAAAAACAGTTTATTAATGCCAATACTGGACAAAAATTAGAGAGACTATATTGAATGTTCATATTACAAGTATCCTGACTCTGGGGGAAAACTTCATGCAAGTTCAGGTGTTGCTAGACTCCAGGCAGATACACAGGTAAAGATCTTATCTCCAGATAAGTTCATTCTTTGCCTAAATATGAAACCTTGAATAAAATCTCTCTTTGTTTAGGGAATCATTCATGTCCTTTTCTTGCAAGGATTATGTGATGACTTTAACATGAGTGAGTTTATAATTAATTTGCTAGAAAGTCAATTGACCATGAATAGAAACTTACTGAAAACCAGGTTAGGTGGTTACTCTGCTGGTCGAACACAAGTTGATGGCTTGAGAATTTTTGTGCATAAAATTGCAAAGGTAGACTTGATATTTTCCAGTCTGGAAACAGTCAAATTCAAGAGTTTGATCTGAGGCAGGCCTATACAACACAGTGCATTTATCTGAGAATAACCTAATTGTGTGAGAGAAACCGCTGAGCTGTTCTGAGCGACTAGGTTGCTAATACACAGTTTAACATTGGCTGTCTTTATTTTCATCTGCTTGTCATTTGGATGCAATTCTCCTCTTCTGTCCTCCCCAGCAGGCGTGCCTGAATTAGCTGAAGGAACCGATTCTAGGAATTCTAACTTGAAGAGAACTATGTGCCCCAAAATTACTCTTTTTAACTCCCTTTCATTATAGCTGCAGATGAAGGTCTGATCTAAACTCATGAATTAAATGGGAAGACTCCTACTGACTTCAATAAGCATTGAATCAGACCCTAAAGGCTGTGAATTAAAATCAGTTAAATAATAGTTTTCCTGTGGCTTTCATTATGCAAATATCCCAACACCTCAAATACCTTCAAGGACTTCTGTTGGGGGGAAAAACCCAACCCCAAACCCATTCATGTTTCATGTGTATAAACTTTTTCTTTTTGATATGCAGCCTTGTCCATTGACTGAACTGGTGTTACTTGAATTGACTTGCTGTAGTGACTGCAATCCATCTGGGGTTCAAAGCACTTCAGCCTTTGTTTTCAAGTAATGTTAACTATCACCCCTTCCATTTGATTTCCTATTATTCTGCTGTTATAAAAAGCTTGTCAAAAATAATGGTAATGTAACTCAGGTTATCTGATCAGACTATTTGCAGGTGTTGTGGTTTAACCCCAACTGGCAGCTAGGACCACACAGCTGCTTGCTCAGTTCTACCCCTCCCCCTGAGAGGGACAGGGAGAAGAAGGAGAAAAGGGGAAAGGGGGCAAAAAAAACCCCACAAACACACATTGGTTGCCCAGCCTGTCCCAAGCAGTGATTGCGGATTCCTGTCCCACAGCCAACCCCCCTTCATATACTGAGCATGACGTCTGTGGTATGGAATATTCCTTTTGCCAGCTTGTCCTGTCTATGCGCCCTCTCAGCTTCTATGGGAAGCTGAAAAAAGTCCTTGAAGAACATAAACATCACCTGGCAACAACTAAAACAATATGTGTTATTGACATTCCTTTAATGCCAAATCTTAAACACAGTAGCCACTAAATAGAAAATTAGCTCTATCCCCGTTGAAATCAGGACAGCAGGTAATTACTTGATTTTCATATTTGCAGGACTTATCTACAAACATTTTTGCTTGGTAACCTACCTTTCTACGTGCAATGGCTGCATTTAACATCAACAGTACATGGAAAACTTAATACATTGTACTCTGTCCCTTCTGCTGTTTCCATGTCAGTTCATTGATGATTTATTATTGTTGAAGACGAAAAAGTAACATATGCTCTGTTCGCTTAATAAAAACAATTTGAAATAGTGATTTAAATGTAGTCTTGACAGGTCATATGCTCATCTGATAGAAATTGATGGAGTCATAGCAAACTCTGTATAGCTTTGCTGATTTATACCTGTCTTAACCTTGAGTTATTAAACAGAGTTTAATTTTGTCTTAAGTGAAATTCTTATGAAATGCCTATCACTGAGGAAAACTATATTAAATCACAATCTGCACAGTTTATATCTGCTACTTTACACATCCTTGTATGCAGGATTTCTGTTTCTAGAGGAATCCTAAATCCACAAGTCAGTTGGACTCTTTCTATTGATACTGGGGCTAGGCCATGTGGCAATCATGGATAGAGCTACAGACCCTGGGGATGAGGGAGTACATTTGCACAAATCTGTTAAGGACTGGTGTTAGCTTTTCTTGCCTTGTTTGGCTCCAGGTATAATGGCCTAAACCTGTTGTCATCAGTGGGGATTACACCAGTAATAGTTTTGCCCCAATGAATCTTGGCTACCTTTCCTTTGGTAAAGTTGCTCTGATGCATCAGGTGGGTCAACATCAGTGCCTGTCATGGTTAACCCCAGCCAGGACCACGCAGCTGCTTGCTCATTCCCCCCAGCTGGGATGGGGCAGAGAATCAGAAGAGTAAAAGTGAGGGAAAAAAAAACCTCATGGGTTGAGATAAAGATAGTTTAGTAAGTAAAGCAAAAGCCGCGCATTCAAGCAAAGCAAAACAAGAAATTCATTCACTGTTTCCCATCAGCAGGCAGGTGTTCAGCCATCTCCAGGAAAGCAGGGCTCCATCACATGTAATGGTTACTTGGGAAGACAAACACCATCACTCCAAACGTCTTCTCCCTTCCTCCTTCTTCCCCCAGCTTTACATACTGAGCATGACAACAGATGGCATGGAATATTCCTTTGGTCAGCTGGGGGCAGCTGTCCCAGCTGTGTCTCCTCCCAACTTGTGCACCCCCAGCCCATTCACAGGTGGGGCGGTGTGAGGAGCAGAAAAGGCCTTGACCACTTAGCAACAGCCAACAACATCAGTGTGCTATCAAGGTTGCTTTCATCCCAAATCCAAATCATAGCATTAGACCAGCTGCTAGTAAGAAAGCTAAGTTTATCCCAACTGAAACCACGACAGCACCTTACACATGATGGTGCAGCTGATATTTCCCTTTCAAGTGTCCAGAGCAGACTTTTCAAGGAGAGGGTGCTAGGGTTTACCTACCTTCAGGTTTTAATGAAACGGAGGTAATATTTAAATGTAAACAGAAAACTTTTCATTGATAGTTGGCTTCTTCAGGGTGCCATTAAACAATTGGACAGAAATTATTCATGGCAAATTACCAATAAGGGTCTGCATAGTACGTAGACCTCACGTCAAATTCATGACATTTATTGATGTTTATTAAGAACTTTCCAACTTTGTGAAAGATGCTGTGTAATCAGCCACAGCTGTTACAGGAAAACTCTTACGTTGGTTTCTGATCAGAGGCATGGTAAATTCACCAATACCGTGAGGAAATATTATTAATGTTGTATATAGGTATCTAACACAGAATAACAATCCATCATGTAATGGTCTGTGTCTGCAGTTATGATCTCAGCTTTGTTTATTTGTCATCTGTTAGAATCAAAAATCACAGAAAGTTTTGCCAGGTTTGTCAGGATCTTGAATTTAATGCTTCATGATTTTAATTAGTTCAAATATGCAGAATACAGTCTGGACTATACATTGCCCATGGAGACACAAGAAGGTGCACTACAGTTTCTTATGGATTTCTGCTTATAACACTAACCTGATCAGGAACATAAGGGTAAGGAAAAATATTTTGTCTTCTGGAAGTGTAAGACATTGAAACCTGCTTGCAGGTTTGGATGCCAGAGTCATTCTGGGATCCAAACAGCTTTAACTCCAACAGAAACTCTTTCTTCTAACTGAAATTGCAATTTGCTCCTGTCTGAGGGCTGAATTTTCTGGCCCATATGTGCTCAATATTAGTACAAGGCAGGAACAGAGACAGCCTTAGGCTATGTCTGTGTTAGCAGTTTGATGTGGGAGGATGGATCTATATGGCCAGGCACCTGCTGCTGAGGATGTGACGTCTGTACGAGACACAATGAGTTTTCACTCTGGACTGGAGTTTGTCTGCGAGATGTGAACACCGGCCAGTAGATAGTGTGTGAGTCTCACATCTGGCATGTGTCTTCTGGTTTAGTTTCATCTGGAAGAGATGTACTTTCACACTCAAATACCTCCCTGCAGTGTAAGTCAAAGTGGGGTGAGTGGAGTCAATCAGGAGATTTACTTTAAAATGCACTTCTGATCTAAATTAAAATGCTGATGTGGATGCACCCATAAGTTCCCCACAGCACAATTTGATAATGGCTGTAAGGCAGTCTTGCTTGTAATTATGGAAATTGTTCTTGAGGGATTTTTTCTTTTTTTTTTTCTTTTTTTTTTTTGCTTTTTGGAAAGAAAAGGTNNTTTTTTTTTTCCCTGTTTGAAAGAAAAGGTTAAAAAAAAAAAAAGGCCTAGGCTCCCCCTGCTTCGAGACCACTCTTTCTGTAGCATCTGCCAGTCCTGCAACTCCCACCTTGAGCTTTCAAATGCAGTGGTAGCTGTACAACATATTGTTGCACTTTTGATGCATTTCTGCTATACAGTATAAAAATAACCTCGAGAGTGACCATCATTCCTGACATTGTATATGCAATTCAGTATATTTAGTAGCAAAAATAACTGAAATAAGCTATTTTTTCCTGCCACCCTTATGAAACTGCTTGTTCTTACAGAAAGCTCTTGTACTGCAGAGATAATAAGCATGTTTGTTTATTTTAAGTAACCTTTTTATTTCCATTCCACCA
>VYZM01013249.1:693830-728753 GCA_013398915.1 Dromas ardeola
TTTTCATTCCCCCCCCCCCCCCCCCCCATGTGTGTTTACTGTCATGCCTTAGTAGATTGTATCATCTTTAGGCCACAAAGCTCCTGGGAACAAGGACCTGTTTTCTCTCCTTGTCTGCAAAGCTTTGTGCATTGCTACGACACTATGAAATAACAGAGAAGAGAAACAGAACTGACTCAGAGGCTTGATAGCTTTTGCGGTAGTACAATGAATTAATTGAGGGAAAAATCAAACTGAATGTAAAAATAACTTGTGTGTTCTTGCACTTTAAACAGTTTCTTTTCTCAAGGCTTTTTACAATAACTTATTAGCTATTAGAGAAAAAAAGTGATGTATTTGAGTGACATTAAGGGCTTAAAATAAACTTTCAAAAGGAGTCAAGAAATTCAGCGTGAATGTGTAAAGCTAATCTTGTACAACCTATTGAGATATCTTTTCTAAAATGTGTACACTTAGTGATCCATGCTTAAATGGCATCAAATTTAAAAAGCACTGGCCTAAAAAGGCTTTGAGTTAACCTGTATTTTATACAACTTCTAAAACTGCCACTTGCTCAAATAGGTGTGATTTTATGGGCTACTAAACACTGAGAATTGTCCAAATATGTTACCTTGACAAAACAACTGCATCTGAGATGTTTGGACCTAATTCAATGTGAAACATTTGCTGAACTTGGTGGCCTCGAAATTCAAGTATTTCTTTTAAGGATTTGAACCAGTGCTTGCACATGGAGCCGAGAGCTGAGCCGCTGCCCAGCTCCGGGATGGCTCTGCTCCGCACGGCAGATCGGGGCAGGAAATTCCTCTTTTATGGGTAGAGGCACAAAGGTTCCCTTCCAACATCGTGGCTGCCTTTTGCCTACAACTTTTGGAAACACAGTGAGGCCATTGCTAACCTAATTGTGGCCACAATTCCCAGGCCCTGGGGAAAAATAAATGGTATTGAATAATCAATAAAGCTGATTATTCTTCAAAGTCTTGCTAACTTGTGTAACCCTAGTACTGTATCAATATTCTTAGAAGCAGAAAATAAATAATTTAAAATTATACTTGCTAGTTAATGTGTTCTCATGCCAGGCAAAATCTTAACCTTTGGATTATTTAAGTGTTTTCTAGTGATGCAACTTTTCTTTTATTCCACCTTCCCCTTCAGAGCTGCTCAAAGGAAACTCTCCTCCCCTGTAGCAATATTTGTGCTGGTCTGAATGCTTCCAGCTCCCAAATGCATAGATTATGTGGTATGGGAGTTTGTTTCTGTTCAGCTGGTCTATCATTTACATATTAAATTGCTGCTTGTTATCCTGACGCATCACTTTCAGATATTGGAAATCAAAGGATACTTGCAGAGCTTATTCTGCGTGGCTGAAGGAACAAATGACCCCAGAGGGACAAAGTCACTCCGAAGGGAAGCGTTGCCATCGCCTAGAAGAGTCTTAGCCAAATCTTCCTGTAATAGTGTTAAAGATACAACAGGGGCAAAGTCACTGCACTTAACTGGCTGTTGAATGGTATTGATACTGTTCGCTGGCATTGTCAGGTCTTACAGAAATTGTTCTTTTTTTCCTGTGGTCAGTAGAAATGAAATTAGAATGAAGGTGACCTGTCATGACAAAATCAGGGGAGAGGAAGAATAGTGATTGGAGTCATTTATTTTCTGTACTAACTGTATTTTTAGTCTCAGAATTCTTTTGGTTTTCCCAGAACAGTGTACAGTTCTTATGCAAAATAAAGATTTCCTTAGAGACTGAGTCACCCTGCAGTCTAGAAAGGATGCTCATAATGAAGAGGTTTCTGGCAAGCGCACGGCATAGCCATCTGCACTGCACAGGAAAAAGCTGATCTAAAACTTTCTGAAGTCAAATCTCCACTGTTTGCTCCTGACTTCCATATGCTGGCACTGTATCTTTTTGCCTCCCTATGCATAGATACCACACCTGTGAACTGTATGCCCTTCCCCCTCCTTGCCCCTGAAATTTAGGTTTTGACACTGGAAGAGGGAAATGCACAGAGAGCCTGAGGCCACGAAGAAAGGTTAGTGTGAGCTGCTCCTGCTGTGTGGATTTCAGGACTGCTCTTTGTCCTTTTGGTTTCTCAGATAGAGAAGATTTTAGAGCTGGTTCTGGCCATGGCCCTTTTGCCTTTGGCCAAACCGTTCTTCAAAGAGGAGCAAAGTGAGACAGCAGGCAGTGGAGAACTAGCCATTACAGATATGGCTCTTTGTCTTCCCTGCTAACCTTAGTCAAACAACCAAACAAAACCAGCAACAACCCTTCCTCCCCGCCTCTCCAAAAAAAAAAAAAAAGAGAAAAATCAAAACTCAACCCCAAAAACCCCCAAATATCAAAACAACAAATATAAAAAACAAAACCAAAAAAGGCTAATTATTGTGTGTGGGTAAGGATTTCTTCACATCAAAAATGCGAAATGTTAATAATACAATTGGCAATGATTGAAAGGGAGATCTACTGTGTGCCTTCTGGGATGATATGTTCTTGGGTAAATACAGGTGAAGAGATAATTTCCTACTCGTTGGAACGATGTCAGTGGGGTTGAGAGGAGTAAGATCGCTTGTTGAGTTGCAAATGACTTGAGCAAGGATGTGGGCAGCAGGACAGCAATGCAGCAGAAATTCCAGAATGCTGTTTACAAAACTTTTTTCAGTTGTGTCTTGCTTTTATGTATTGGTCTGAAGTGCTTTTTCCTCTTTTTCTTTAAAAGAGACTTCTAAAGACTTGAGGGCAAAGTCTTGTAGATTAGAGAATATTGTTTTCAACTTCCCTGCTCGCTTGATGCCCGGGAAATGTGCCTATCTGCTGAAATGCTTAAACTTTTGGATGCATGCGACAGTGCTGTTCCAGAGGGACATGTTTACGGTGACCGGCCATAAAACTGCAGTCTCTGCTTACTTTCAGAGAGCTCTCGTTGTCACTGAAGTCAATGATTTTAAGGCTCGTGGATCGTCTTGATTTTGTGAATGGGACCTATTTATGTGAAAATTAACTTAATCTGGAAACAAATAGTCTTTAAAACAGCAGGGAGACATGGGCTTGGGTTGCTCTTTGAGGAAGTAAAAATCCAGTTTTATCTGTAAAGCAAAAGGACAAATTGGTTTGGAGCAGTGCCATAAACTCAGAGAGTAAACAACCCAGAAAATATATAAATAAATAAAAGGTCCCTATGCAGTTCTTTAAGTGTTTGAACTAACTGTGAAGGTAGCTCCTACGTTAATGCAGCATCCATTCAGTCTCTGAAGCCAGCCCGCACGTCACCCTCACAAGCTGCCTGAGAGCAAAGCGTGGGATGTTGGAGCGCTCTCTCCGTGCACCCGAGAGCCTGGCAGGACTTAGCTGCAGCCCAGGCTCTACTGTTGACATGAATGTGAACTTTAATGTCTGACTTCAATACAAGCTAAACACGTTATTACTATTATTCAAAAAGTAAGACCAAGTCATTTAAATCTCCCAAGAGAAATTCTTACTTTATGAATAAAGTACTGGAAGGATTTGGCAGGTCGGGTAACCCAACAGAAACAGCGAGCAAAAATAAGGAAGCTATTGCTGCCAAGACAGCCCTCAAATTACCTTTCCACACATTGAGGCTGATAGTGGTGATACCGGCTGTGCATTCTTCATTATTACAAGTCCTTTCTGCAAATTGCTTCCTCCCTGTAGCACAGCTATAATAACAGGAATGACCTGCTGCCCCAAAATCAAGAATAAGATTTTCAGATCCCTTTGTGCTGACCCTCTATTGCTCTGGCAAGATTTAGCATCAAGCCAGACTCGGAGGGCCCAGCCTTCCTGAGCCCTGCTAAAATTGTAGCCTTGATGAAAGAGTCTGAAAGGAAATTGTGTTACTAGAAACATACTCTAAAATTGAAAAAAGAAAACCCAAAACAAAAACAAACAAACAAACAAAACCTGAGATGTTGGAGATTGTCCCGTTAACTTTTTAAAACTTCCTGTTCTCTCTCTGTTTTGCCTTTTAAAGCACCTAAATTATTGGGGAAATGACCATTGTTAGTCTTGAGCATGTTATTCCTGTTGAGCAGTTAAACGGAGGCATTTTGGAATGGGTGTTTTTACAGATCGCAGAGAGCAGAATTCTCAACTTCTGAAGGGTAATTCAAAGCCACTACTCCTATTTACTAATGTAAATATATAAATAGAAACCTCAATATCACATTTCATTTTCTCCCGTTTTCCTGTATTTTCTCTTTTCTATCACCTTTAGCCTGAAGATGGGAGGTGGATGAAAAGCATCAGTAGCATGACTTTAGAGACCTGCTGGACAACAGTAGATCAAACAGTAGAACTGGATCAGAATGAGTTGGTTTCCTTGAATTCTGTGATAACTTTAGATGACTATATTACTTCCATAAAATATATAACGAGCAGTATCAGTTACTGTTACTCAATTTCGTATTTTATTATTAAATTCTATTTAAATTGAAAGCCTCTCTGTTAATCTCATTTTTGCTCGAAAAATCCAACAAAAAAGCAGTGAATATAGCCCCGTCCCTCCTGGATTCTCCAGTTTAGAGAACCAGTTATGCATTAAAAGTGGGAATAGTAGACATGTAACAGACCTTTAATGTTATAAGAATCATTGCTCTGTCAGTTCAAAAGGCTGGATTTAATTGCAACTGCCTGCTTTTTGTTAAAATAAACTGATGATTTTTTCTAATATGAAATGCATCTTGTTGATAAACCATCTCAAGATCCCTTTTCCATTTGCTTAATTTTACTGCCCTCAAAATTATTTTTATAGGCAGTAGAGACTATGAAATATTTAATGCATGAGCAAGAGATCTGGATGTTTATAGAATATTTATTAGGTAACATTAGAAGATATTCTTTGTTAGTGTCTGTCTTCAATCGCAGCCAAGAAAAATGTCGAAGGGGAAGAGTATTCATTGAGAGAGTTTGCTTTTGCATGCCTTTGGGAGAACAGCGGTGTACAGCAAGATAAAATCCACTGCTGTGTACAGGTGAACGTACCATGTGAAATCCTAGAGTTAGGGGCTGGGACTCTTTTATGATGCACCTATCCATGCCAACAGCAACCTGAATATTCCTATGATTTTTTATTTATTTTTTTTTTTAATTCCATCGGTGTCTTCTTGGTGGAGATTACTGTATGCCTTTGGGAATGATAAACCTTTTTAAATAAACCTGGAAAGAGAGAAATTTTCTTCTACTGGGATATTTAGTCCCAAGGCCAGTTGGGGAAAATATGTGATTTATAGTTTAAATATTAGGCTATTGATATTTGTTTTAAGATTTAATTTTAGTTCTTGAATGTAAAGAGGAGACTCTCATTAGCTTTGTTAAGGTAAGAACTGAGCCATCTCTATTTACTGGGTAGCTTGGGGTTCCTATTTTTTGGATATTGTGGAAAAAGCATGATTTAAAATAGGAGTATGAATCCTTTTTTCCTTTATATGAATTTTCGTTGTTAGAACATTTTGGTATCGTTGAACTTCCTGCTAGTGGCCTTCTTGAGAAGAATGAACATAAAAGACAATAGAGAGAGCTGACACATGCATACCTTACTGATAATACTGTGATTTTCTAGCAACTTGAATAAGATTGCTTATCACAGATTTTTCAAATAAACCCTTAATTTATGAGAACTTTGCCCTGGGCTGTGCTTCATAGATATTGACTGCCGATTTAGCCAACAACAGGATGCTTTTCTTGAGTACATCATGTCTTTCAGACGAACCATTTTCCTACTATGACAATATTGAAATCTCATGCTAAGAAATCAGATTACGTATAATCTCACTGTAAAATGTTTTAATCAATGAGAATTGGTTTGAGCTGTAAGGAATGTTTCACGTTCTTAAGAGAATTTTGTTGGAGATAATTTCCAGGTGCGATACGGCAGGACAGTTCGCTACAGAAATGAAAGAAAACAAAACCCAAAGAACCAGAAGCTCATTTGTGAATTACATGTAGTGATTACACAGTTGGACCAGATCATCATTGTAGGTCCCTTCCCGCAAAACTATTCTGTTCTATTGCTAACGCAACTTTATAATTTCAGATTTAACAATGCCTGTTTGCTGTTTTTAATTTTAAATTTTGTGTAATGGCGTGGGATAGAAAAAGTAGTTTCTTTTGCATTACCTGAAAATGTTCTAAAGCCCCCTTTCCACCTCTTCTTCCCCGATGTTATGGTTGCATTTTAGAAGAGATTTGAAAAAGAGGAGGAACAGGCTTCTGATTTGGATCATTTGCAAAGTTAAGGCATGAATCTTTAATTCCCTGAATACTGTAATTTCTTTATTGACTAAAAGCTAAAGAAAGGAAGGAAACTTATCTGGGGCTTAGTCCTGGGAATAGTTATGGTACTGTTAAACACAAATGGTCAGGTGTAATATTAAGATGAGAGATGAGTGTAAGGTGTGCAGCTACTCGGGGTGTACTTTTATATGTCTTTTAAAACTATTTACTCCAATTCATGTGTTAGGTACAGTAAAAGACCAAACTAAAGACTGACTGGAGCACAGGGCAACTTACAGTAGAATGCAGAATTTCATGAGGGATGCTAGAAGCCTGTGCCTTTGTGATAACAGGGCAATGTCAGCTATCAGAATTATCCTTGGGTATCATTGGAATGGTTAAAATAATACTTAAATTTTTAATTCCTATTGGTATTTTTTTTTGAGGACCTCATAACCCACAATTTTTATTGAATTTTGTTGTAACAACTGAGATCTAGTATATACTTGCAATTAAAAAAAGGGATGTTGGAAAACAGTATAAATTGGCTATTGTAAACCACCTTATTGCCACAGAGCAGACTAGATAATGGAGGTTATCTGTTGCTGTGGCTTTTTGGATGGGAGTTACTTTCTCAGCAAATTAATTTGGTATGTCAAATACTCAGCATTTTATCTGTCACATTTCATTGCTTGCCACAGCCGTGCTATTGCACTGAGTGTGCATGCTCTTAGAGTCGAGCCTCTGTGTCCTGAGCTGTTGAGCTGTGCCAGGATTATGAACTTAGACGCACCTCGTAGAAATGGAGAGAATGGAAAGGCTGTATGCCTGTTTAAATCGTTGTTGATCCTGGTGCGCTTGCAACTGTTATTCTGTGTCCTGAATTTTTCTTCATTTAAAGGGCAGAAAAAGTAAAATTGGCATTTTTGGCTAGGTTGCCACCATATTTTTTTTTAAATATTATTTAGCAGCTGTTTGTCTTACCCGTGCAGGAAAAAAGTTTATATGCGTTGCTGTTAGTCTTGTCCTCTATTCAGAATATCTGTGTCCTGTGATTGTGCTTTGCCACCAGCTGGCTAGCTTCTAATCCTCTCCGTGCCAAAGCTATTCTGTAAGCTTTTTCTTAAAGATTACCAGAATTGGCATGGAACCATGGCATAAAACAGTTTAAGGGAGAGTTCCTGGTATAAAGAAAACATTCTTTGGCACGTGTATTTTTGAAGTTACACACTTTTAAAGGTAATTTTTAAACTTCAGTCTTAAAGAGCATATAACCTGATTTATGTTCCCACTCCAACCTACCAGACCAGAGTTTTGATTTATGCCACTATGTAATAAAGTCACTGTGCTATTTTCTGCCATTGTTCCAAATTCTTCTAGCTTTTTCTTTTGCAAAATTTGTCTCTTCTGGTATTATATCTAGTATTTCTCTAAAATTTGATTTCACGTGGATGCATGATGTATCTTTTGTAAAGTCAGGTACTAAACTACTGTAGGGAGAGAAGAGTTTGCTCAGCTGGGGTAGAGGAGCAAGCTGTGGAACAAGTGATTGACATGAGTCCTACCAGATTTTTAGGTATGAGTTCAGGACAGCGTGTGTGTGTGTAACAAGGGAGGCCTTGTCACCTTGCATCAAAGAATGTCTTTAGGGTGGCTCAGGATGGGGTGTGCTGGTGCCAAGAAAAAGAAAGGCAACTTGCAGTACCCATGCTGGGCTGTCATTAAATCAAGACATGTTAAAGCAGTGTTGGTGGCAAAGAGAAATATCCAACCGGTGTCAGTTCTCCCAACCATTCAGCACCAGTTTATAGCAGAAGTGGGGAAAGTTTATGCACTGATCCTAAAACAGCTGCCAAGCTGTCTTTGATACATGACAGCTGGAAGAAATTTCTAAAATAAACACCCACTTAAGTAGTTAAAAAATAGTAGGGAAATGTACAAAGTAGATAGGAATAGATGGCCAGAGGGGTGGGAGTGTGGCAGGGAAAAGAATTGCTGAAGAAAATTAAATGAACTTCGAGTGACTCTAAATGACAACTGTGTGGGTTTCAGATGTGTTGGCTGTCATAATCCATTTTTCTACAAGACACGTTTTGCTCTGTGTTGGCTATGATGACTTCATCCTGTTCATAGTGAAGAACAGTTCTCAAGCTCAACTTTTCTATTGTTGCCATAATACACCTAATAACTAAGAAATTCAGCATCTTCTAGGAAGCTTTATTTAAATATTCATTCTTGGTAGTTTGGTTTTTTTTTTTTCTGTAATGAGTCTCCTGTGGCTGTAAGATGCTTACATGGATTTGTTAACTAGTGTTAGATGCATTAGTCAGTCTGGCCTTATCACATGAATTTTATTTTGAGATTCTCTCCTTATGTCACTTTTTGCTTACCAGCACCTAAGATTCAATCTTAATTCATAAATGGACTGCTGTTAATCTTTGAATTGCTTGCCACAGCCACCATCACTTTCATATACAATACTGAAAAATTTTAGCCAGCAGTGAGCAAAGGTGAAAATTCCAAACTTCCATCTTTAAAGTGAAGGAAATGGGGCTTTACAGAGTGAAAATCTCTTCAGCTGGTGATACGCTGTGATAGATTAATCTTCAGCTCAGATGTTAAAATCTGGTCTGTGCCACTGAAGCACATGTAGCCACTTTGGCAGGCATGAAAGAATGTATTATAGAAGCATCTTCACAAATGTAAGTCACAGCCTCAGTAGGACTAAAAAGTACATTAATTTCAATTATATTCTTGTTCCTATTGCCAATATTCAGAATGAGATTAAAATATACTGATTTGATTTCATGGGGAAGCATTCACTTGTTTGTAGATAGTATTTTTTTTTAATGGGTGAACAAGAATTTATAGTGCTGTCAATCTGTCACTTTTAATAGCATGTTATTCATGTATGAATTTAAAATAAAATCTCAAACAATAAAGCTAAAATGGAATATGGATACTGTGATTAAGGTGTTTATTATTCAACAAAATTAAAGGCATAGTTAGGGGGAAAATAAAGAATTTCAATCAGGTAATACATTTAAACTCTTTTAAAACTTCTTAGTTAAACCTTGGTATTAGTTTAGTAACCATTGTGTTAACTACCAGAAAAAATTCATTTTTCAAAAACCAGGCTGAGGAAATTCTTCCAAATTATACATTTCAGGATACTTTCTTTAACAAGAATATTAAAACAAGAAACTCAGATTTTTAACTTGAGTGACCTGCACAAAGTCTGGCATATATTTTATTACTCAACAAGTGGCAAAAAGGAGTTAAAACCAGAAATGCAAGGTGTGTGGAACAAGAAATATCCAATCTGTGGTTTAACCTTGCTCATGTCAAAAAAACAGGCATTGCTGATACATTATGTAGCAGGCTCATACTGTTTCAGTCTAGTTTATGGGTTTAAGTTACATTTAGGTGACTAACTGAAAGCCAGTCAGAGCAGATGCAGCATTAAATGACTGTTTATGTGGCAGGTTTTATGGAAGATGTTTAGCACGTTTGTCATGTTGAGGCTTAGCTGTGCAAATTATTTATTACAGTTAATATTCTCTGCATGTTTTAGGGATGATTAACAAAACATGTTTTGCTAATGAGCTTAAGCTCCTCATCCCAGATAATTGTACAATAATCTGGCAAATGATGTAGCCCGTGGGATATTAATGACTTCTTACGTCCTTACTTCCAGCTGACACACAAGCTGTGTTTCCGTTCTCTGGCTGTGAGACGAACATTGAGCACAGATATGTTGAAACGTATGTTGTCAGGAAAGATCACCTATGTATGTTCTTGACGGTAATGTCACTCCTCTGATGGAAGAAGTCGGTCCCCAGCTACATTTCCTTGGGATTCCTGTTGATTTCCATCAACAGTTCTGAAGTCCTGCTACAAAACCCATGCTCTCGTGCTTCTCACTTTCCTGGTGGTGGCAGGTTTGACTGTACAAAACTACCACAGAAGTTCATGAATTAACGCTCTCGCATTTGAAAGATTTTTCTGGCTCAAGTGGTAGGAATCATTTTGGGAAGTGATATAAATCACAATCCTCTAGAGACTTGAAAATATTCAGTGGGTTTGTATTGCAGCAATATAATCTGTAATAAATCAAGCTTTCACAAAGCCTGTGCGTTCCCTGTAAGACTGTTTCAATAGTTCTGTTTGCAAATTGTAAATAGTTGCACAATTTTGAAAATTCAACCCTACGAGGCTTTGCCAAGCTATAAGTTTAGGAAAAGAGAAAGTGCTTTCACTGGTGGTAGTAGTTCCATATGCATGTACTTATACGTAACTGTCCTAGTAAATCTGAAAAAAAAAAAGTAGAAAAAAATATTAGACATGAAATTTTAAGGAGGATTGCTTTTAAATTAGAGCTGTGCATAGGCAAAGCAGAAAAGAAATGGAAGATTTTTATTAGTTACTAACATCTAAGGGGATCTCCAAATGCATAATAACCTCGACAATAAGAATCATATCAAATGATATGCATTTTTACATTATGGGCAGACGAATAAGTATTTTAAAACACAAGCATGTGGGTTTTGGTTTGATTCTTATTTGCTATGGTCGAGGAAAAGTGCAAGGAAAGTCACCTTTGTATATTAATTCCTCATATATTTTGTTGGTAATTTCTAATGTGGATTTTAAAGAAAATGACTCCTCAAGGGAGAGGGAGAAGAGAGGAGAGGACAACGTAGTACATTATAAATAAGCTGGAAAGATATTTATGAAAGGAAGTGTTACTGCCATAGAAATAAATGTCCTTCTTGATGAGCTTTATATTGTGCCTGACATCTATTTGCAGAGGCAGCAATGACGGTGAGTAAAGGAGGGAAACGGAGCATTATAACTTGGAACAGTGTGAATGCACTGAGGGAGAAAACCGGATGGGACTGAAACACCAAAGCAATGGTGAGGGTGGAACCAGGTGCTAGGAGTGGGCTAGGGACAGGGCTCTCAGCGTAAAAGCAGGGAGAGTTTCTCCTGTTTTGTTACTTCTGTAATCTTAAATAACGTCACCGTCCAGTCAATGTGACTGGGCTACATGGAGTCTCAACATCAGGAAGTGGTGCAAAATGCTCTCACATCCCAGATGTGATGTGTTAAAGATAGCTATCTTTAACATTTCATAACTTGAGTCTTGGAGTATGAAATATGAAAATCTGGGCATTATGATGTTCCATAGGAACAGAGAAGATCAAATTATCAGTTGTATCCTAAATCTCTTCATAAGAGGCATTTGTTAACATGAAATCCTGAGCTGATCATAGGAAGTGCTACAGAGGTCATTGTATCAGTTCATAGGTGGGTAATAGACACTAAAACAAAGAGACTTAGCCACATTCACAAAAATACCTATGGCAAGGTCAGTAATTAAACTCACGTCTTTATAGACCTATGCTGGCCTATGTTGCTATTGGCCTTCAAAGAAAACTATCAAATAGGTCTATAAAAATTAGCTGCTCTAGGGAAGAGATTTCTTTAGTAAGATTGGAAAAAGTCTGACTTTGTTTCAGATTCAAATCTTACATAGATGTCTATTGTTTATTCTTAGCACTGAATCTACAATTGTAGTATCTTTAAGACTATGTTGTGAGAGTATGACCTTCATTTGGGAAGGAGAACCTTAATAAATTAACATTAGATTGAAATGTTGTGTTCAGTGGAACATATATATTTTGATACTCAAACCTTTATGTCTCATAAATTTAGTTGAGCTACACTGTAAACTGAGGAAAAGAATCCACAATATTCCATATTTCCTATAACATTCAGGTAAATAGACTGCAAAGTTGTATGTAAAAATAATAGATTGAAAAAGCAAGTTGTTTTAGTAAATTGAAAGTCTTATCCTACTAAACACGTGATATATGGTGCCAAAAAGGATTAAAGGGTTCTATAGAAACCCTTAAACAACTGTGGAAAAAATGCCAGATTCGTAATACCTTGCAACATTCTCCTCTTTGCTTTTTAGTATACTCTGAAAAACAATATAATCTGTGCCTGTAAACTCCAGAGTAATTTACTTGTTGTCAGTTAAGGTCATAACAAAAATCTACTTTGTTTAACAGCTCATAAATCTATTTCCCCACCCCCCTGTAGTAGTGTGTTTTCAAGGTAAGCGCTAGCTGGCATGAGAAGAGAAGAAAGAAAACCTCAAAACAACCAGCCTCACACTGCTCTGTGTAGCTATTTTAAATTAATACATGTCATACAATATACATTTTTACGTGCCTAGTGTAACTTGCAGGAATCCGGCCACCAATATTTAAATGTCAGGTATGTATGTGTATATACACATACACACATATAAAAATACATCTTTTCGTGCCAAAATCTTGACAGTTTTCAACTGTGTCCTGTTCAATGTAACATTTGATATTGTTACCGGAAAGCTGGAATGCACGGATTTAAATAATTTTTCTATCTGCCTGTCTGCCTTGGGTAATGTTTGTTTTCAATGCCTAGCTATGGCCTCTATTTAATTTACATTTAAAATGAAATTATTATGCATAGTTAACTGGTAAAACTTGAGTATTTGAATGGATTAAAAAAATTAATGACAAATTAGATTTTAAATCACAGGGAATTTCAGCTTCCAATCCTATCAATTCCACATATGTAGTTTATTATATTCCTGGAGACAAATGCATTTAACATGCTGACAAGTTCAATTTCCTCACAGCTTTATTATACAAATTACTTATTACAAGGAAAAAATGTCAAATGCCTACTGCTCTAAACTATGAGCATGCCTTTTGAGCAAAGCCACAAGGGAATTAGTAGGAAAAGCTAGTGGATTGGTTTTGATGCTGGCACCAGCAATGCTATAGCTACTTTTTTCCCTACCCCAGTTTGTCTCACTCCCCCCATCTCTCAGTGCAATCACTCTTTCCCCAGTTGCTTGTTTAGAATTTATTGTGACAGTTGTATCCTAAAATATGTAAGCTGTTTCTGGATTTTTCTTTGCCCATCAATATCTTTCAGAAATTTGCCTTAATAACCATACGTCAAATATAACAAGCAAAATTCACTAAGGCGTGCCATGGTTGCATGAAATATGGATTGTGTCACGTACAATTGACATGACTAGCTAACTTGTCTTGTGACCCAACCAAAGTTAAGAAAATTTCTAATATTACTTGACTGTAAATATCTCAATACGGTTAATGCAGTCTGAATAGTGTATTAGCTTTGGAATGACCATTTGCCAGAGTTTTTAGGTTTTGTTGTGTTGTTGTAAGTTGATTTGCAAGCTTAGTGAGAATTCAGAGTGATTTATTGTGAAATTGGATTTATCCGTGACTCATTTTGGTATGAGAGCATCGGGTATCAGGTGGTTTTGGCCTCTGTGTAGACTACACAGATGGGTAGGGCTGAAAGCATGTTGCCAGGTGCTTTCCACTAGCAGAAGTTTTTGGACTTAATTATCTCCTGGTTTTTGTTTTGCTATTCTAATATGACAGACAGAACAACATCTACCTAAAATATGTAGAAACAAAAATAACACTTGCACAAATTTAGTGAGAGCTCTAAATTTCTTAAAAAAAATCTGATTTGGATTTCTTTCCTTATTTCTTCTCGTTTACATATCCATAGCCTAGCTGTTGGTTAATCAGTGCTCTCTCATCTGAAGGGTATAAGCCTCACTTAATAATGTTTCTGTAAAATGGAAAAAGTGTTCCAACCTGGATTTATTGAGTTCTACGCAAAGCTGTCCATGGACAAGCTATTCTTCCCCAACCACTGCCAAACTGAATCTGATTTAAGGAAGCGTAGAAATGAAGATTGATAGCAATTGAACAGAAATGGATTTGGTTTTTAAAAAGCTCACAGCCAGGAAGGAAAAGGAAATATTGGTATTGGGTTTGTTTCAAGTGAGTAGTTGGGATGAGTTTGGTCCAGCTGGGTTACGTGCTGGTGAAACCAGCTGAGAGCAGAAAGCCAGAATGAGCAGGTCAGTTCTGCACAGCGGGGCAGTCATAGATCTAGATTTACGTATTCCTGATTTTTACTGCGGTGCCTTATCTGTTGCGAAAGGTTGCCTTTTGGTGGTATAGCTAATACTATATCTTTTTTATTGGGAAACATAAGAACCATATCAGATTAAAGGAAGAAAAATCCTGCAGTACTGCACATCCTATAGTACTTCTTCACATCTGTAATGATTTTGCACTGTTTAAATAGCTTTTGTAGTAAAAATACTAAACTCTTGGTAGATAAAGGTCAGATTTATGCAGTAAGTGTACTCAGTAGACACAAGAATAAATATGTATCATAAGCCAAAAAAAATCTGATTTATGTTTTAAATATTATTGGGGCAGTTACAGTCTGTTTAAACATGGCAAAGAGCACTTGGATTAAGCTATTCAGTTTGCAGGGCACAAACAGTACGGCTTATTTCACTGTACAGGTTTCAACTTTGATGCTCCTTCTGAAGGTACTCTGCTGCTTTGCATCACTTCAGAGTCGGATCTACACAGGCAAGCAGTGTTTTCTTCACAGTCCAGAGAAAATCCTGGCCTTTCAGTGCAACTGTATGCAATCGGTCATACCAATTCTCTTTAAAGTAATGGAATTTTTAAAGAAAAGATTTCAGTTTGGTTTTCCTTTTCTTACCCCCAGTCATGATTAAATCGTGTATTATCTTAAACAGGAATTCTTCCTAATACAATTGACGGGATTTTAATGATGAGCCAAACATATGGTTTAAAGAAAAATAAAACCCCCTTCACACAACCCATCCTACCATGCAAGAATTAATCCTTAGACATGTCAAATTCAGTGAGATGGCAAGCAGTAATATAATGTCTCTATTGTCACTGAATTGTCTATCACTGTAGAAAACAAATTTGAAAGTGACAAATGTCAAACTCAGTAACAGTGTATATAAGGGGTTTTTGTTATCTCCTCTCATTCTGTTAAAAAATCGACTAAATTAAAATTCCCTGAGCATCCACAAGGGAATAAACAGCATCAAGTTAGGATGTTCATCTTGGGACTATTCATGAAGGTAGACGAAGCTCATGAGAAAGGGAGAAGATAGGGAGTCCTTCCCGCTCTTCCAAGCAGGATCAACAGTCCCTCAGTTGTTTCTCTCTAACCTACTCTCTGTTAGGGCTGACTCCGTACAGATGCTTTAGAAACTCCACTCCACTGGTTCACCAGTCTTAGAATGAGAAATTTGTTTTGTAATATCTAGCCTAATTTTCTCTTGCTGCCATTTAAAGGTGGGTGGGCAGTGAGCACCTGAAACACTTCATGGAACTGTATTTGAAGTATTTAGATGCGGACAGTACTAAAGCAGTAAAACAGATGTTCATCCTGTTAGAGCGCTTTCTGCCATTTACTACCTTATATATATCTACGCTAATTAAAGATAAACACAGAGGCATTAAATGTAAGAATTTGTAAGAAAGTGGTTTGGTTTTTTTTCTTTGAATCATGAGAATTTCCAATAAATGATGAGATGAGAGGTAGAATCCTCTCATGTCTAGTATGGATTCTCTATTGTCTAGTATGAAGATTCAAAAAAAAGGGGGGGGTCAAGTATTCAGAAGAATAAGATTTGCTGCCATTAGCTCTTCTCTGTTTGAATCCATTCTACAAGAGCAATGAAGCAATCACAACTGAATGGCTGCTGCTGAAGAAGAGTTTATTTTTTCTGGGAGGAACCTATATATGATCTCTTCTGAAACGCAGGACTCTGCTGTTTGCTCTTGTAGGGAATCTCCCTCCATGATAAAGTCAGTAAAAGTTTTACTTTACTGGGAATTTCTGGTTTGGGTCCAGCCTCCCAGCTTTCAGAGCTGGGAGCAGTTTTTCAGGTATGTGGCTTCCATTCAGGCTTATTAATGCCACCATGGACAATCTTGTTATTTAAAATGGAAGTTCCTTGACTTCTAACACTTCTAACATTTCTGAAGAGATCACCTGTCTGCTGAGGTCTTCTGAAAAGGTGATTGAAATTTTTGCTTAAGTGGGAATTTAATCCCTAAAAACCTCATTCATAATAACATATTGTGTGATTGCTTCAGAAATAAAACAGTAAGAACAAGAGAAGTTGATTAGAACTAGCAAAGTGTGAGGAAAGCTCCGTATACTATTCAGATTTTATGCTGCAATCATCACTGAGGGAAAATCATTAATAATTTAGGCAATATTTTATTATTTGATCTATTTCTATTAAGGCTTGTAACTGAACAAGGTTCAGACACTGAACAGGGCTAATTAATTGAAATCTAACCCTTCTGCTGAAATTAGTTGGCCTTTCATTAGCAGTAACAGACCTGTCCTGCAGTCTTTGAAAATGAAAGGAAAATCTACTTCATTTTAGATCTAGGTTGTTCAGTCATGCAGATCTGTTTAACTGCATGGTTACGGAAATATCCGAAGGCACTTATTTTTATTTCAATTTGTGATTTTTTTACTGGCTTTTTATGCCTTTCTTCCTAATTTATAATATGGATGAACATTTTGCAAGCAACTGAATAGATTACTGAAAACCGAATTAAAGATCAGTGCCAAATGCCTTGCACAAGTCTATGTAGATGATGTCAGTTGCTCCTCCCTTGTCCGCTGATGCTGTAACCCTGTTGTAGAAGGCCACCAAATTTGTCAGACATGATTTGCTTTTAGTGAAGCCATGTTGGCTGTCACCAATAACTTCCTTATTTTCCATGTGCCTTAGCGTAATTTCCAAGATGATCTGCTCCGTGATCTTGCCAGGCACAATGGTGAGACTGACCGGCCTGTAGCTCCCTGGGTCTTCCATTTTTCCCTTTTTAAATATGGAGGTTGTGTTTCCCCTTTTCCAGTCAGTGAGAACTTCACCAGACTGCCATGACTTGTCAAATATGACAGACAGTGGTTTAGCAACTTCCTCCGCCAGTTCCCTCAGGACACGCGGATGCATTTCATCAGGTCCCATGGATTTGTGAATCTTGAGGTTCCTTAGATGGTCTCAAACCTGATCTTCTCCTGCCTGCTACGTTAGAATCATTTTCAGGTGGTTTATGGTTATTTGCATGTGTGTATTATAATGGTATTCTCAGATGTTGCTGAGCTCTTTATAAGCATGATTAAGGAGATATTAGAAGTCCAAATTATAGAGAATTGTGTCCTTTGATCCAAACACTGGCTCCCCCAAGTAAGTTGCCTTCAGAAATGAGTGTTTGTTGTTCAGATTGCCAGCAGCAAGAGCAGCCAACAGAGAAGCTCAAATGCATCTTAATTGTCGTGATTACTCTCTCCTGATTTAGGAAACACTTGTTCCCAGCTCTGTTCTATTTAATGTGGCAGAGAAACATCTTATGAGTGCTTTAAAGCATGAAAGGAATGCTGTTGCTGGACTTCATGTCCCTACTTTGGATCTGTCATGACTGACGCTTGAAAGAGGAGGCTACTGAGGGCAGAGAGTTAAAATGTGCGTTTGCAGCTACAAGTGTGTTCAAAACTCTCTCATCTTTGACTTGATATGAGACAGCAGAAGGCAGCCTCACTTGAGGCACTGGATGCCTGAGATTAACCAAGGGAGTTCCAGCGGAGAGTATAACTACTCTGAACTTCAGCCTTTCCTTTGAACACCTATCATCTTACAGAAATGGCTGAAAATTTTGACATCATGGTTCCCTTAAAATGTCACTGTTACGGTCTCCCGAGCGGGTTCCCTTTTGCTCATTTGGAGCTTTCAAGACCTGTTCTAGATACAAAGATTTCATTGATGATAAATTTCAGACAACTTCTCCTGGCTTTCATCTCTCATCTCACTCTCTCCTGCCTTTTAGATTCAACTTGCAGGAGAAGAAAGTGAACGCAGTCGATGCCTGAGTCTGATTTGCCTTTTGGTGGTGCAGACCCGGAGCTGTTTTGGGCATTACTGAAAGGAATGGGGGGGTAGATCCTTGGCCAGCCTTGGCAGGCAGACCACGTCGTTGATGAGCCTCAGGATTATTCAGCAACCTACATTCAACAAAGCTGAAGTGAACTGACTCTGTGTCCTGCAAATATGTGGACTCAAATGGTAAAATCCTGGTGACTGATGAATCAAAGATAGGAAGTGGCTGGGGATTGAAGTAAGCTGGATGATCCATCTCGTTTTCCCCTAGTGATCACATTAGTTTTCTAGGGAAAAAATTCACCTTTCCATGTTCTACAACTGTATCATGTTTATGTAGTAGTTCCTGAGCTATTGGGTTTTGTATTTTAAATGCTGGGTTTATTATAATGGTTTCACTTCCCTCTTTCACAGTTACTACCAAAGACATCCCAATCACCACACACTGCACGCGATACCAGCATGGTAAGATTCATCATGTCTTTGCATACAGCTAAAGTACAACCTACATGGTCATGAAGCTTTATTTATAACCCATCAATGCTGTGTTTCTGTCTGTATTTCCAGGGGAATTTGTTCTTTTTTTCCCCCTGACGTCACCTTTCCAAAATGCGGTAGCCTTGATGTCTCTGACTACTTCTTTCCCTGCAAAAATGTATGAGGGCATGCTGTCAAACATTTGTCTTTTTTTTTTTTTTCCCCTTTTTGTTTTAAATGTTTCCTTCTTATCACATATTTCAGAAAGGATTTTGAAATGTTTCCCCGTAAAGTTGACCTTTCTGAGCTGTGGCAGGGAGATAGAGCATATCAAAGAACACTAACCTAATAATCCAACTGCCCAAGGTGGGTTTAAAAATGAAATCTTGGCTCAAATAATAGCATTGCTGCTTTAAAATATACATGAACAGGCCAAAGATTCAGCCTGGAATACTACAGAAACACAAAACAGAAGAATTCCCTTGTGTCCTGCTTTATTTTACTCCTACTGCCTCCCTTTCTTTCCACATTAGACTGTGTGATCTAATAGGACAGACCTGGGAGTCCTGGTGGACAACAGGATGACCATGAGCCAGCAATGTGCCCTTGTGGCCAAGAAGGCCAATGGCATCCTGGGGGGCATCAAGAAGAGTGTGGCCAGCAGGTCGAGGGAGGTCATCCTCCCCCTCTACTCCGCCTTGGTGAGGCCACACCTCGAGTACTGTGTCCAGTTCTGGGCTCCCCAGCTCAAGAAGGACAGGGAACTGCTGGAGAGGGTGCAGCATAGGGCTACTAAGATGATTAGGGGACTGGAACACCTCTCTTATGAGGAAAGGCTGAGGGAATTGGGTCTGTTTAGTCTGGAAAAGAGACGGCTGAGGGGTGACCTAATTAATGCATACAAATACTTAAAGGGTGGGTGTCAGGAGGAGGGGGCCAGGCTCTTTTCAATGGTGCCCGGCAACAGGACAAGAGGTAATGGGTACAAACTTGAGTGTAGGAAGTTCCATCTCAACATGAGGAGGAACTTCTTTACTTTGAGGGTGGCAGAGCACTGGAACAGGCTGCCTAGAGAGGTGGTGGAGTCTCCATCCCTGGAGACATTCAAAACCCGCCTGGACGCGTTCCTGTGCAACCTGCTCTAAGGTGGCCCTGCTCTGGCAGGGGGGTTGGACTAGATGATCTCCAGAGGTCCCTTCCAACCCTATGATTCTATGACAGAAACACTGGTGGTAACACAATGCCATGGTGACTAGCCAGAGGCTGTAAAGAATAATGTGCCTTTTGCGGGTATTGATGAAATTGTCTAAAACTTTGCGAGATTTCAAGAAACATTCTCTACCTAATTTCACCAAGGTATAAATGAAAAACTGCCTAAGAAGCAGAAGAATAAAAGATGCTGATGATAAGTTTTTAGTGTTTTTGCTGGGTTTTTGTGCTTGTTGAATGATCTATACTAATTTTGTGATTTATACTTTTCTTCAAATAATGACAAAAAGTACAATGATTTAACTCAAGATCTAAAATAAAAATTGAGCTATTATAGCTGCGGTTGCTAAAAACCTTCCTTTTACAATTTACATGAAAGTGCTATACTTCTGCAGTTATTTGAAGTTCAGAAGAGATAGATGAACTTCTATGATGTTTAAATAAATAGTTCAAACAAAAATGTGTTTGGGAGAGCAGTGGAGTTGTTAAGGTGGCTTTTTCCCATGCTTTTGGGGGCCTGCATTTTCCTGGCTTATCTTGCAATCTGCGTTTCTAATTAAAATAGTTGAATCATGAGACAGCAGTTATAGCCAAGCTGGCTTTCCTCCATTTCCTGATGCTGGTTTTGGATGTCAGTTTGCCACCATCTTCTGCATATTTGCCACGGTCTGATGCTGCCATGGCCCCTCCATGGAACTCTGTTCTGCATCTGTTTGGAAACAATCCTTCATCCAGACTTTTGCAGTCATCGTCTTAGGAGGCCTGAGTATGTGTGAACAAGTTACCACCTTTCAGCTGGGTTTCAGTAATAGCTTTTAAGAGTGTAAAAATGAAGCTATGTGTCTTACGTTACCTTTCTTTCAGTGTGGGAGTGTGAGCAGTCATTGAGCAACAGCTTGGTGGGAGAAGGCTGCACTAGTCCTCACTCCACGGTAACTCATTTCTCTGTCCTTTTTTGTGTACAATTTACCTACCTTTCTTAGCTGCTGATAGTTTTCTGGAGCTAATTTCTTGTGCAGTCTTTTATAAAGCAGTGGCACCTGCCTTTAGGTTTTGCATTACCTTCCTCCTCCCCCTCCTGTCTTCCAAACCCTTAAGAAAGTGAGTATTAAGTCAGGATTTGTATCAGGGTTTAGACCACTGGCCCAAAGACTGTTCCTCTTTAATGTGTTGTTGTGAGCTTGAAACTTGATCTGATGGAGTTGATGGAACTGTTTGTTAACCTTTTAAAAAAAAAAAAAGTCAAGGGCTCTCAAAGCACTTTTTGTCTTTTCTGTGTGTGTTTTTACATGCTATTTCAATATACATAAAACACTGTTGCCTCACAGAAACTGGTAAATGAATATCCTCACGGACTGGGAACCACTGGAGGGTAGTATTATAGATAGTGTTGTGGGAAGCAGGCAAAGGAAGGACACTTGTCTCCCATATTCCAGACATATGGATGAACTGAGTGAAAACTTTATTCTTAAATTTCAGATGGCTTTTCCAAAGACAGCATTTATTCTCACTCCTTTCCAGTAAAATGCACAGGGCACTGGAGAATCGTATGAGTACGGTTATGCCTATTTACAGTCACTGATACAAGTAAGAGTTTTTCTCTGTCTTTAAGGGAGAAGAATCAGACACCTAATCAGCTAATTGGCAACTTGCTTAATGTTTTGCCTGCTTAACTCCATTATTAGGGAAAAGATCCCTTGCAGTGTGTATTGATGTGTCTAAACAATCAATAAATGAAACATCTAATTTAAAAAAATCCATTTATATGGCACACAGCAATTTAATTAATTGTAGTTAGGAACAAATTGGGATTGATTAGTGCTCATTGTTACTTAACACTACTTTCTCTTGTTATTACTCAGTAATATTGTTGATAAAAACTAAAAGATGGAGAAGACCTTCGTTTTTTTTCCATCATTGCAAGAACAGAAATCTTTTCCAATGAGATTAATGTCAAACCATGAGGTTAACAACTCTCTTTATAGCAATTATATAAAATGTCAAAAGCAGTATTTGTGAAAGTTGAGTATACAAAATTTGGATATAAATTTTTTCAATAGTTTAAATATCTGTTCAATCATCAGTCCATTTTATGCAGCTATGTAGGGGAATAATACGGGAAGTCTAGAGTATGACAAATGTTTTATAATTGTCCATGTGTTCATATATTATAATACACATTATAGGTATGTGTTAAGTTTAACACTTCAGTGAATCTTTCAGAAGGCCTAATTCAACATTCCACTTAATTAAGGGAAAGTTTAGTTGGAATGAATTTGATGCTTTGGAGAACATTTTTCCAAATTTCCAGCACTTTTCTGAGAAGGAAAGGAAGTTTGCTGATAGAAATGTTCTTTAAAACAGCCCTTCAAGAGTACTCTGCTAGCTTCATTTCTCTGCTTATAGCTATAATTGACACTGAAAAAACCACCCTGAAGTGGGAAATGAAATTGAAACTGTAATAATTTGATTAGTTACAATTATTCTGCAAGCTAAATAAGGGTTGACTTTTACTTACACCTCTCTGCCTCCTCCATAAGGAAAGATGGCTAACCCTTCAAACTGGAACCCCAGTTTTCTTCTTTTAATTTTGAATTTAATTATTTTTCATTAAATAATACAGACTATCAGATGGTCTTGGATATCTTTATGCTAGAGCATTATTTTATCTTACGCTGTACTGAGTTTCCAGTTGCAGTATTTCCTTGGTCATGTAAAAAAAATACAATCCTTGGGTGGGAAAATTATGGTGGCTTGTTTTATGTAGGAATTGATTCAACACAAGAAAAACAGCAGCTACAAGATATGAAATTCCTCCTTGGTGGGAGTGGAGAGATTCCCAAATTGTCATGTTTATAGGTCCCAAAAGAAACGACAAAGAGAAATTCTAGAAAATAGTCAAGTGGAAACCAACGTGCGAATAGCTGAGCGAAAACTTATGAACGTTGCCGATCTGTTGTATGCATAGAAGATGCCACCTGAATTCAAGCATTGCTGGGGCAATATTTGGCAGAGAATAGATGTGAAAGAAAGTTGCTGAGAAGAGGTATCTTGTATCTTCTTTCCTAAATTCCATGATGATTGTTTTAAGAATAGAAAGATGTAAAGGCAGTACATCGTTGTGTGTCTTTATAATTCATAGTTACAAACACAGTTTAAATAAATTGTGATATTTTTGTTTGCTTTACCATGAGGCTAAAATTATGTATTATTTTTATTCCAAAGCAAATTATTTATTCAGGCTTTGATTTCAAGCATGGACTGTTCCAGTAATGTTTATCATGCTCTACCTGACATTGCCTTTAAAAGATACATACTGTCTTTAATGATTTGTATTTTAATATTCTTTAAATACCAATGATTATAATTTATATGAATATACACTTGGTTAGTTTTCTTTTCAAGCTAAAAGAAAAACGCATTAGGCTTACTAAGTTCTTATTCACATCTTTGATGATAAAGTATCAATTTATTTCTTTCAGCTTTCACAGCTAATAAATGCTCAGCATCATAGATCAAGTAATAAACGCTAGTTTAAGATTCCTGCTGCTTAAATATAGATTTGTGGTTTTGTTTTACTACACTGTTACACTATGTTGATATTCTCATCATTTGATAATAGCAAGTTCACCAGGTGTGTTTATGCACTACTTCTTGTTTGGGAAGTGGGGGAATGAACAGAAATTGTCAATGCCTGTTTTAATAGATATCTGTAAACGGATGTTGTAAAAATACAATTGTCTCCCTTAGACACTGCTACCTAGTAAGACTTGAGGAAATAACTATTCACGGCAGTTTACTGTAAAATTCATATATTTAAAATGAAAATTCTCTACAGTATGTATAAATACAGGAATTAATAATGAAAAAGGATTGATAAACACTTCAATATCTCAGTCTTTGTTCTGGTTTGGTGCTGAGTGGAAGCTGTCACCACTAAAGCTCTGTATCTGAGTAGGAATTTGGAGGAAAGGAGCAAAGCTGTGGATATTCCATGGGATGCCTGTCAAACACTTGGTTTATTGGCTACAGTGGGTGTCTGAGGTCAGTGTCTGACATTCGCCCCATCTTACAGCTACATTGGGAAGGATTAAATAAATTTTTCTTTGAAATGTTTTATAAGAGACTTGTCAGGTCTCATGCATTCCCTTTTGTGGCCTTGCAGGGTTTTTATAGGAATAAAAGGATCTGTCCACTTTAAAACTATTACTTTTAATTGCATGAGATAATTGAGCTATAAAATAATACCCCTGTAGGATTGATTTTTCTCCAGCAGCATACAGGGAACATAGAGTTTGTTTATATGCACTGTCACTAAGTTAACTTCTGCAAAGTAGAAACTTCTTTAATGTCCATTGCAGTGAGACACTGTGAAGGACGCAAACTTTTCATTATGATTAGAAAGAGATTGTGTTTGAAAATAAACTGTTTTCAACGGACATACTTTCAAAATTGATTTATGTTACTCCTGCATCCCACCTGTAAAGGATCTCCAGGTATACAGTTTTTAATGTTGGCTATCAGTTATCAACACTGATTTGGAGAATAAAAGCAAACTTTTTCAAGGACAGTAAGAATTTTTTTTTTCCCTATCCCTAAAGGGTACTGTGTATTTACATTAAAGCAATGTATAAACATTTCTTAAAAATAATCATGTTTGGCATTTTAAAGCATGATGATGATAGAAAAGATGTAATGAAAATATCTCTGATTAGAAAGTCCTTTTCTTACGGAGGATTTCAGCAGAATATAGTGGAAAACGCTTTATTGAATTTAGTATAAAATTTTTAGAATGTGCATTAGAATTAAGGGTAACAAAGAAGAGCTCTATTGAAATGTATGCATGTTCTACAAGGTGCTAGCAAGTATAGCAACACTTCTGCAGGGTAGTCTTACGTCCTGCATAATTTTCCTTTCACATTTTGAATTTTTTTTTTTTTTTTTTTTTTTTTTAAGAGCACAGCACTTCATTAGTATATATTGAATTATGACGGTAGTATATCCCCAATAGGACGGAATTCATTGGCACGTGACTTTGGTGTTTGTCAGAAAGCCCAGAGCGGCGGCAGCGGTTCTCACCGCGGTGGGTATTGAGTAGCTCGGGGTGAGGTTACGCTCGTCCCTGCCCCTCCGCAGGCTGGCTCTGGGCAGGGTCATGCCGAGCCTGCTTGAGGTGCTGATCCAGACAGGAACCAAACCCCCAACCCAAACAAACAAGTAAAAAATATTAATTTTGAAACCAGGGCAGTTCTTCGACTGCTATATGTAAATGCTTGTGTTTTCAGAGTTGAGGGCTGCTGCTCAGGGCCTGCCTGCGCTTCTGCTGAACAGCCGGGCCCCGAAACCATTGGCTCCAGGTACTAACGTTCATCTAAAAATACCAGCAGATAAAAACTGTAACCTTATGGAAAAGGGTACTCTCTGCATCAACACGTTCACTGCTGTAATGGTCTCTTAGAATTGGTATTTTCCTGTTGCACTACAAAGGCAGCGAGGCAGATTTGTTGGAGCTGCACACAAAGGAACCCGCAGCCAGGCCTGAGCGAGGCCTGCGCGTGCTGCTGTGATAGATAAATACGGAGGTAGACATAATGCGATTTCCACATAAAGCTTGAAGAATGTGAACGCCTTTAACAAGAAGTAGTTTTGCTAATACTAACTGCTGTCAGAATGGCAGTATTGTTTTATGTCACTCTGTACCCTGGGTAATAGAATACATTCCCTGCTCTGCACCGTACAAGGAGGCCGTATGCTGAGTCTGCTCTGTATTCCTGGCTGGGAGTTAGCCTTTAATTTCTCTCCATTTTCCCCCCTCTTTCTGTGGCTGTTGATTTTTATTGTAAGCTGGATCCTACTGACACTGAATTCACCAGCAAATCTGACCTCAGAGAGAGCAGAATAAGGCCTTATATTTTTCAATTAGAAAAGTGCTAGCTCACCCTATTGCCTTCAAAACGTTGTGGTAGGATGAGTCTACTCAGCACTTCCATACAGCTTTTCCTGCCTCCCTAAACGATGTTTTTACTTTCTATTAGTCTGCTTTACCGCCACCACCCCCGCCCCAGCCCTGCACCCCCCCCCCCAGCCCAGGAGTTCTGTTGAAATAATGAATCTGTTTGACATTTACCAGAGGCGTGTTTCTCCCTATGTCTCTTACCGGTCAAGCAGTGTTAGCACAGCCCTGAGCTGCCGTGATACAGGGATGTTGTTCTGAGCTCATTTGCGAGAAGCATTTCTTATTCCTATATGGCACTGTATGGAAATACCTGGGCACAGTCCTCAAAGAACAAAACTAGAGTGAAAAGCTTGTCAGTCACCTTATCCCAAGCTTCAGTGAAACCTCTGTGGAAACTCACTGAAAATAGACTAAATGACATGAAAATTGTGAGCTGTTAATATCTAGAATATTGCGTTCTGGAGCTATATTTACAGTAATTTGCTGTGTGTTTAGTTTACAGGTAAAAGGCAGCATTAACAAAGATGTACCTGGGCTCTTGATTCTGTGTAATTTTTTCTGTTGTTGTGAAGACTACCAGATATCTGTGTGATCTAGTGGAAAATCAATGTGCTAAATAACTGTGTTTGTAAAGCCTTATATACAATAAGTTATTCATGCACCTGTTTCAAAAGGTCACTATTAACATTTGTGTTTTGACATTCCAACATTGGATTTAGTATTTTTGTTTTAGCTGAACTTTTTGGTAGCACTTCTCCATGGACGTGCCAGAATTGGGTATAAAAGAATTACAATTATTAATAGAGATAAATGCTAAAATTGCTTCCATAGCAAGCATAAAATGAATCTAAACATGTATGACAGTCAATTTTACTACTTGTTTCCGTATGGGGAAAAAAAAATGATAAGAGGTATAGAATGGATAAATGCATTTCTAAATGCTAAAATTATCAGTTCTAGAGACACTCAGTAAAGCTTGGAAATTGTAAGAAAGTATTTCCACATGAGTCACGTCCAGTAGGAATTTTGAAGGCTTGTTAAAAATTGATCAAGTGTTTGTATCTTGTGTATAAAAGATAACAGACACGGAACAAAGGGAAATAAATATTAGAGAAACATGGTAATTTACAATGAAAAGAAATGTGGAAAGAGGTATGCTAGCTGGGTGTAGGGCTTTATTTACTATGATATTGTGGTAACCAAGAATTAACACCTTTAAAATTGTCTCACGATTTATTTCTTGCTTCTTGCTTGATGTAATGATAGTCTCTAAAAGTGAGGATCGTTTTTGGTTCATTTCTCAGTGGTACTTTGATAGAATTTTTTGCATTCAAGGAGTGAGAAATATAGAAGTGATACAGTGTTTAACAGTTCAAGTTCAGGACTTATCATAGAATCATAGTTTGGGTTGGAAGGGACACCAAAAGTCATACAGTTCCAACCTCCCTGCCCTGGGATGGGACATCTCCCACTAGACCAGGTTGCTCAAAGCCACATCCAGCCTGGTCTTGAACACCTCCAGGGATGGGGCATCCACAGCTTCTCTGGGCAACCTGTGTCAGTGCCTCACCACCCTCACAGTAAAGAATTTCTTCGTAATATCCGATCTAAATCTCCTCTCAGTTTAAAACAGTTACCCCTCATCCTATGGCTATGCTCCCTGATCTAGAGTCCCTCACCATCTTTCCTTTAGGCCCCTTTAGGGTACTGGAAGGCCAATATAAGGTCTGCCTTCTCTTCTCCAGGCTGAACACCACCAACTCTCCCAGCCTGTCCCCATAGGAGAGGTGCTCTAGCCCTCTGATCATCTTCATAGCCCTCTGATCATCTTCGTGGCCCTCCTCTGGACTCATTCCAACAGGTCCATGTCCTTCTTGTGTTGGGGACTTCTACTACAAAATCCTTGGACCAGTAAACCTGTGGCAATACTGAACCAAAAAAATAACAAAAAGGAAGTTGATGGAGTTGGATGAAAAAAATATATATATAAAAAAAGCTTTTATTTTAACACTTCCTCCTTTTCCACTTAGTTGCTGATTTTTCCTTTTTCCTTCTTTTTTACAAGGAAAATGCTAGTTTTACAGTGTCTTTAAAAGGTGGTCATGAGCTATTCCTTCTGGGGGAAGAGAAGTTCGGATGAGTTGGAGCTCTTATTAAAAAGCTGACAATGTTACAATATATTGGAAGTCAAGACAAGACAAAAGTGGGGAAAAGAATAGGTTTGAAGTACAGCTTGCTCTTATTTTCTTGCTCATCCTGGGGCAGGGCNTGCTTTACCGCCACCACCCCGGCCCCAGCCCTGCACACCCCACCCCAGCCCAGGAGTTCTGTTGAAATAATGAATCTGTTTGACATTTACCAGAGGCGTGTTTCTCCCTATGTCTCTTACCGGTCAAGCAGTGTTAGCACAGCCCTGAGCTGCCGTGATACAGGGATGTTGTTCTGAGCTCATTTGCGAGAAGCATTTCTTATTCCTATATGGCACTGTATGGAAATACCTGGGCACAGTCCTCAAAGAACAAAACTAGAGTGAAAAGCTTGTCAGTCACCTTATCCCAAGCTTCAGTGAAACCTNCCAGCCCAGGAGTTCTGTTGAAATAATGAATCTGTTTGACATTTACCAGAGGCGTGTTTCTCCCTATGTCTCTTACCGGTCAAGCAGTGTTAGCACAGCCCTGAGCTGCCGTGATACAGGGATGTTGTTCTGAGCTCATTTGCGAGAAGCATTTCTTATTCCTATATGGCACTGTATGGAAATACCTGGGCACAGTCCTCAAAGAACAAAACTAGAGTGAAAAGCTTGTCAGTCACCTTATCCCAAGCTTCAGTGAAACCTCTGTGGAAACTCACTGAAAATAGACTAAATGACATGAAAATTGTGAGCTGTTAATATCTAGAATATTGCGTTCTGGAGCTATATTTACAGTAATTTGCTGTGTGTTTAGTTTACAGGTAAAAGGCAGCATTAACAAAGATGTACCTGGGCTCTTGATTCTGTGTAATTTTTTCTGTTGTTGTGAAGACTACCAGATATCTGTGTGATCTAGTGGAAAATCAATGTGCTAAATAACTGTGTTTGTAAAGCCTTATATACAATAAGTTATTCATGCACCTGTTTCAAAAGGTCACTATTAACATTTGTGTTTTGACATTCCAACATTGGATTTAGTATTTTTGTTTTAGCTGAACTTTTTGGTAGCACTTCTCCATGGACGTGCCAGAATTGGGTATAAAAGAATTACAATTATTAATAGAGATAAATGCTAAAATTGCTTCCATAGCAAGCATAAAATGAATCTAAACATGTATGACAGTCAATTTTACTACTTGTTTCCGTATGGGGAAAAAAAAATGATAAGAGGTATAGAATGGATAAATGCATTTCTAAATGCTAAAATTATCAGTTCTAGAGACACTCAGTAAAGCTTGGAAATTGTAAGAAAGTATTTCCACATGAGTCACGTCCAGTAGGAATTTTGAAGGCTTGTTAAAAATTGATCAAGTGTTTGTATCTTGTGTATAAAAGATAACAGACACGGAACAAAGGGAAATAAATATTAGAGAAACATGGTAATTTACAATGAAAAGAAATGTGGAAAGAGGTATGCTAGCTGGGTGTAGGGCTTTATTTACTATGATATTGTGGTAACCAAGAATTAACACCTTTAAAATTGTCTCACGATTTATTTCTTGCTTCTTGCTTGATGTAATGATAGTCTCTAAAAGTGAGGATCGTTTTTGGTTCATTTCTCAGTGGTACTTTGATAGAATTTTTTGCATTCAAGGAGTGAGAAATATAGAAGTGATACAGTGTTTAACAGTTCAAGTTCAGGACTTATCATAGAATCATAGTTTGGGTTGGAAGGGACACCAAAAGTCATACAGTTCCAACCTCCCTGCCCTGGGATGGGACATCTCCCACTAGACCAGGTTGCTCAAAGCCACATCCAGCCTGGTCTTGAACACCTCCAGGGATGGGGCATCCACAGCTTCTCTGGGCAACCTGTGTCAGTGCCTCACCACCCTCACAGTAAAGAATTTCTTCGTAATATCCGATCTAAATCTCCTCTCAGTTTAAAACAGTTACCCCTCATCCTATGGCTATGCTCCCTGATCTAGAGTCCCTCACCATCTTTCCTTTAGGCCCCTTTAGGGTACTGGAAGGCCAATATAAGGTCTGCCTTCTCTTCTCCAGGCTGAACACCACCAACTCTCCCAGCCTGTCCCCATAGGAGAGGTGCTCTAGCCCTCTGATCATCTTCATAGCCCTCTGATCATCTTCGTGGCCCTCCTCTGGACTCATTCCAACAGGTCCATGTCCTTCTTGTGTTGGGGACTTCTACTACAAAATCCTTGGACCAGTAAACCTGTGGCAATACTGAACCAAAAAAATAACAAAAAGGAAGTTGATGGAGTTGGATGAAAAAAATATATATATAAAAAAAGCTTTTATTTTAACACTTCCTCCTTTTCCACTTAGTTGCTGATTTTTCCTTTTTCCTTCTTTTTTACAAGGAAAATGCTAGTTTTACAGTGTCTTTAAAAGGTGGTCATGAGCTATTCCTTCTGGGGGAAGAGAAGTTCGGATGAGTTGGAGCTCTTATTAAAAAGCTGACAATGTTACAATATATTGGAAGTCAAGACAAGACAAAAGTGGGGAAAAGAATAGGTTTGAAGTACAGCTTGCTCTTATTTTCTTGCTCATCCTGGGGCAGGGCATAGTCGAAAGACTTTTCATTTTATAGTGTCTCGTTTCTGTTGTGTTTACCAGATGGAACATATACATATACACTCACTTTGAGATGTTCCTATTGTGCACTAAAATCCACCCACCTTAAGGGTGAAAATGCAGCAGCTGTTCCTCACTAGTATTGCTACAGGAGCATTTCAGAACACAGACAGTCTTGGAGAATATACTGTAGCATTCGTGTACACTCTTCATACTATATCTCTGCATAAAAAGAGGACAATCCTCTTTAAGAATTAACTGTGTTTGAATACATTTTCTATAGCTACTTTTCAAATTATGCAAGTATAATACCAAGTTTTTCAAAGTACTTTTTTTCTTTATGGAAATCTTGACTTCATGCATTTCAAGGAGACAACATCTCCTTTTTATTGAAGTATGACAGATGTATGATACAATAATACACACTTATTGAATCATCCATTTTACATTATGTGCTGAGTGTGTCTAATTCTTCCCACGGCAACTTACTACATTGCAATCCTGACCCTCCTAGAGGATCAATTTCGTTGGCAGTATAAAAAAATATCACCTTTGTCTCTCAAACCATCTATTTTCCCCTTTCCCTCCAGCCTTTAAACAAATGGTTTTACACTGAGTGGGGGAGTGTGGGGGGCACATCTTTGAGCTGAAGTAGTGGAATGATTGTGTTTAAGAGAGAATATTTTACTGAGGTCAGGGTAAGGAAGAGGGTTGATAACCCCAGGCAAGGAGGGCTGTGGTGAGAGTATTTGCTCAGAAAAAAAGCAGGATGGACACTGTTTAACTTGATGTGAAGCCTTGGCCTCAAAAGAAAGTTGAAATATGATTGTGGAAGAGTATTTGAAAAAAATTTTAACTATCAGCTATCCGGTCTAAATATCCCACTGAGGTTCTTTCAAACCCAAATGAGTGTAATGTTTCTTGGTCTCATTTTATACAATATAAGATGAAGTGGTTTATACTGCAGTGTGCTGAGAATTCCCAGTTCCCAGTGTGCTTGCCTGGATTTCACAAAGTACCTCTCTATTGACTTTTTTCTTGTTGTCCAGTATATTATGTAAGTGAAATACTGTTTTTCCTATCATAACAGAAGAGGCAAAAATAGCAGAAATACTGCAGTTTCATTGCCGGGTTGTTGAACTATGAGCTTCCCATGTGCTGCAGGTGGTAGGATCTGTACTCTGTTAGGACAGCATCTCTCCTGCCTGACAAAGGGTGGGGGAGCCACGTAGAGACAGCGTGTTCCACCACCCACAATCTGGTTTAAACCAAGTCATTCTGGTACTGCTGCTCCAGCAGCTTCATAGCTTCTCCCAGAGTGGTTGGGTTGGATTTTGAAACCCTCCTCCTGAAGTAGTCTAAGCTTTCCCCCCCCTCCCCACTTATAGCTGCTTCTGAGACCTTCAGCCTTGGCAACTGGACTGTGCTAAGCCCCAGGTACAGGTTAATTTGTCTTTGAAGTGTGTAGCTGCAGAAAAGCTAAATAGTAAGAATAGGGAAATTTGGTGTTCAAAACTTCTAGTAAAGACTAGTGAGAATCCCTAGAGGCGGGGAGCAAGATTGAATATGTAGCTAATTACGTTGTTCAGAGAGAGATTTAATTGAACTATAAGGTTGGAGGTGATTAAAAATTTCTCTGAGCTTTCAACTTTTGTGAGCATTCTGTGTGCAGATTTTTACTTTTTTTTTATTTTTGGAGGAAGAAGTGATTTTCATATAAGATCAGTAATGCATGTAAAGATATGCCAAGAGAAATTATGTCAGACGCATTACCGACAGACTGGAATACAAAAAATCAGTATTGCTTCTTAAGCCAAGGCACTGGGGTTTTGGCATAGATCAAAAGTGGTGAAAAAGCAAACTCATTAATAGAATATGAATTGGAGTTTAACATATGTGGACTTTCAAAATGGGCTTGTCACTCAAAAATCTATTTTTCCTGGTGTTACAAAAGAGAAATGACTGTTCTCCCAGAACCAGTCAGAGTCTGAGTCAACATCTGAAGTGGTTTGTGACGATAATGTATGGATGATAATGTAGCTGGAAAATATTTGACCTTCTGTGGAATTTCAGGATTTAGGGTTTTAGGATTGGCTGTTGCTTTACTGAGTTTTACGCACTGACATTATTGGTTTGATATGAGGTACATTATTTAAAAATCCAATGTTCTACTAAGAAGAATTATTGAACTGTGCTGGTTTTTAAAAAGCAACAAACAAACCCCCAAAACCCAAACCAAACCATTTTGGGAAAAGTTTTGGAGAGAAAAATAAAAGCTTGTTTGTACATTTGAACGGTTGAAGAGGCTATTGGCCATGGGGTAAATTAACTAAAAAAAACCCAACCCAACAAAAAACAAACAAACAAACAAACAAAAAAAAACAAAAAACAAACAAACACAAAAAAACAACTCTCACCAGGAAATTATTGCCTGAGACTTTTTGCCAATATTCAGCATCACAGAAATCTTCCACTGAATAAATGGTGCAGTGTGCTTATAGTAGTAAAATTAAAATTTACTGGACAATAGAGAATATTTAAGGCACTTTCTTACTTGCAGGTACTTCACTTTACAAATTATTTAGCTATGTGCATTTGATGCACAGAATCATAGTAGTTGCACTACGCATACATGCAACAGCTGGGTGCAGACTTGGGGCCTCCTTTATTTCAACCTTTATATCTTAATTCTTTCCAAGATGAATTCAAGGTCTAATTTGGAACTTCCTGAGCATCCAGCCATGGAACATACAATGCATGGTGGTTAGGCCTCTGTGCCTGCATCTGAGGATGTGCTTCAATATTCAGATGCTGCTGAATGAATTTTTCACGATTAAAATATTTTGAAGAATGTTTCTTCTCCCCCATTGCTCTGGGACTTAAAGATCTTGCACGTTTTGGGATGTGGAGGTGGAATGTTGGATGGAAGTTTTGGTTTTTACACTTGTCTCATTGCTTTTGTGGTGTTGGCTCCTGGGAATGTCAATAGGAAATCACGACATAATTTACTCAGTTCTGTTTAGTGCAGTGGTGTTACTAGAGAAGAAACCCTGCAAATGCTTCATTTTTCCATAAAATGAATTTTGACAAGTGCCCAGAAATGTGCCTCAAACTTTAACCTTCCATTTGTAGGCAAAGATAGATAACAGCAATAGAGATAAAAATGAGATGGTGACTTTGAGCAACACGACAAGAGATTATAAATCTTAGTACTGGCCTTGTATTGCACAGAAGATTGCAGTCTTAATTAAAAAGTTTTTGAGTGGCTCTCTAAGCGAGCCAATGACTCTTAAAGATCTTGTGCATCAGGATATTTACCTGGGAAGCCCAGTCAGTCTGTCCTGTGTCTGAATGAACTCTAAATGAAGCAGACAGTTCTATAGTCTGAACATATATATCACAAGGGACACTTTATTTCAAGACCAACTATTTCACTCAATGTGGAAGCTAAGCCCACGTTTCCCACAGCTTGAGAGGGTGGACCCAGCATGTTGGGGCATCCCGTCCTGTCTGTTGAAGTGCTGCCTCACTACAGCAAAGCAGTCACAAAAGCCTTGAAAAAACAGTGAGAGCTAGGTTGTGTCGCCTGTGATTTGGGCATTTAGTGGTGATGGGGGAGGCCTAAATTTTGGCTCCCACTCCCTGGGATGCTAACGGATTTTGTGGCCTGTGCCCCAGGCTAAAACAAATAAATCTCTTTGGAGTTGGATAGTAGCAACTAACACTTGTCCTGTAAGGAGGTTACCTGAACCGTGATATATTTTGCAGTAAGGTTGCCTTTACTTACTGGGAACAAGCTTGTTGAAAAATCAGAACCAGGCTTTATTTTATCTATCGTTCTTGTGGAAAGAGCTAAGAGGATATTTAGAAATGTACCGTCAGTAATTGCTGAGAAAATTTAAGCAGTTTAGAATGCAGAGTAATTATAGCACAAGGCTGTTCATTTTTCACGTGAAGTATTGTGATATTTTGGTTCTGCTGAACTCAGTAGAACTTTTACTTTTTCCTTAAAATGATCAGGATTGCAGGCAGTGCAGTCTTTAAATCTGGCCTTTGCAGGCAGAAGTTTACTTTGTGGCTGAGGGGAAAGTAGGAGTTTTATTCCCACCCACCCTCTTTTCCAGATTATCAACAGATGGAGCAGAACACAATTTTTTCGGACACACGCTCTGGTTACAGAAATGTGCAGTGCCCTGTTTAGGACAGCCCTCAATTCTCTCCTGTTTTGGGACTCCCTTGCACAATGAAGTAGTACATGTTTGGGATAGAATCAGCTGTATGTGCCATGACACATTGTAAAAACAATTTTAATGCATACCTTTTATGGAAAAAAATAAGGTACAATTGCAGCGAACGTTTTTCCCCCTGAGTACAGAATTGAGAGACAACCTTTGATATCACATGAGGTTAACTTTCCTTTACCTTATTTGCATGTTTGATCTCATATGCTTTTTTTAAAAAGGGGAATTATTTTGACTGGC
>VYZM01013249.1:728783-859065 GCA_013398915.1 Dromas ardeola
AGGGGAATTATTTTGACTGGCTCTGCTGGGAGAAATGTGCTTTGGAGCCTATGGTAAAGATGAAGCGAACTAACTTGATGCATCCCCCAAATGTCACCCTGAGATCTTTAACAGAACTTTAACACCCTGAGAGCTTTAACAGAGCTGAGAAATAAGTCAAAGAGAAAATAGCATGAGATTAACATACTGGTTATTTTACACCCTAATGCTTTGTGGCACTGATGACTACCTTGTGCTGTGGAGCCGAACGCTGCAGGTTGGAGACAGGACAAGAAGTTTTACTGCTCTCCAGGTGGGTTTTAGCTAGTGGCAGAACTTGTCCTGCGTAGATATTGAGGTATCAGTTAGAATGGGCTTTTGCATTAGTGTCCTGTACTCTTAAGCATCCTTTTCTTTTGAGAAGCTGTCTTGTCCATAGTGTATAGCATAGGTGCATGGATGGCTGCATTGGTCCGTTGCTGCTTAGCATTCCATGACTTTTCATCCGTCTGTTTTGCTACTATGTGCATTAATTTCTATACAAAACCCAATGAGCCCACTGCTTTGCCATTAGTTTAATACTTCCTTTTTCTGAGGATCATCCCATGTGATTGTTTCCACATTCCACCTTTCTTATTTTGAGACTGCCAATGGAGCCTAACATTTTTGTAATGGATTGTTGCATTTGAAGAACTTAGACTTAATTCTGCATAAATCAGTTCAAGTAAATAGTTTTTTAATAGTTTTAAACTAACCTGTGACTTTATTACAAGTAGCCTAAGTAGCTTTTGTGTGGCATTGTAGGAAGGTTTAACATTTGGTGCTGGACCACAGCTGCGGTGGTCATTTTAAGTTGGCTGGTTTGGATCTCCTCACCCATCTTGTTGCTGTACCTTCTGACTTTGATTTGTACTGCTGATATGTAGCTACGGTATCCTTTTCTAGGTTAGCTTGTGTAGGTTTTAGAAAACCCAATGCTCTTCCTAAATTAAAGGCACTCTCTGAGCTACTACAATCTAAAAAGCTATCTGTAAAGCAGTGCTTCCCTTAAAGACTCAATTTGTAGAACCAACCTCATCCTGCTTGATAATTTTCTTCTCTTAAACTAAGCTGTCAGGCCCCAACAAAATCAAAGCAAAAGCCATTTCAGAGTTTTAGAAATGAATACCTTAACTTCACTGTTTCCTGTCTTTCCTTTATGTACTGTAATAATACATGTAACATGACTTTAGACATTTGTTTCTGGCAGGACAATTGTTGCAGCAGGGGAAAATAATGACTCGGAAAATCTAATTACGTACAGTGTTTAAAAAAAAAAGGTCAGTTTTTCTCAGGATTCCTATGTCCAGTGGACTGATACAATAGTGCGATTCCTCCCCAGTGTACCTTTCAGTAAAGTTCAGCTCAAGTTCTTTTTGTAGCTTTGGAAGTACTAGGGCTATGGCAGAAACAGTTAACGTGAGTTTGAGACATGGTAGAATTATTCACAATTTGGAAAGTAATAGACACGCTAGTATTAAAGGAGGAATAAAATATAGAAATTCAAATTATCCGCCATGAGATGAATTAATGTCAGATGTTATGAGTACATGTATGATAAAGAAACTTTAATCAGATAATAAATTTTCTATTGAATTCTTAGATACTTTAAATATTGCCTGATTTTTTTTTTGTTATTATTATTATTTTGCTTATTGGGGCAGTAACATTCTACTTTACAAAGCGTGTGATCACAAATAGAACATACGCTGAATAAAACTTAGCATTGTGTTCTACCACTTCAGCCCACTCAGTACTGGGTATTAAATACAGTCAGGTCAGACCCACAGAGAAATAGTCTGGTACGGTCATTTTGTATTACTGCATTATGAATTTCAAAAGTGATTGTGACAGTTAAATGGAAATGGGTCATTCCAAATTCTAAGTTTTACTTTGATGTATAAATGAAGATGCCATTTTAGGTTCTTGAAGAATAGTAGACAGTTTTTATACTCAATGTATGTTTTAAAAACACATTTTGAGGTTGTACTAGGTCTGAGGGTTACAGCAAACGTAAATTGCTCAGCTGCTAAGTGTGATTCAGTTGTGAACTGTAATTAAACTGAGTATTTCCAAAGGTGGAGATATATGAAACCTGGCTACCTGATACAGGGTTTGACCCTTCTTACTGTGAAGAAGTTGTTCCTTACTTATAACTGGATTTTTTCTTGGTGCAACTTGTGCTTTTGTTGCCTTATTTTCTTTTCATTTCTTGTCTGGCTCTGTCTTCTCTTAACCATGCATTGGGTGGTAGAAGGCATTGGTTCGATCCTCCTCTGTCGTCCTTACCCTTCTTTTTCCTAAGGATGAACAAACCCAGCTCATGCAGGTTGCCCTCTCAAGCTGTGCGCTCCTGAGCCACCTGCTGAACAGCATCCTTTACCTCCCTTGTTCCTACCCCACTGGGACTCGTTTACTCGCTGAGAGTGCCCAGTCCCATTACCCAGACCCTTAATGAGGATATAAACCAGTCCCAGTATCAGCACTACTAGTACCTGGCTGCCAGCTGCGTTTTGATCTCACCTGCCCATCACCACTGCTTTTTGGGAAGACTTGATCTAGGAATCTCCTTTTAGTTTTCAGCCTAAACTTATTAGTAACAACATAATGCACTTTTGTGTCAACATTAGGATGTAGGTTTAAATAGTTGATCAACTTCACTCATTTTTAATCTGTTGTAGCTAAAGAGACACTGTGCTATGCAGTTCATTTTCACTTCTGGTAGACCAAAAGAGCAAAACTGGTTTTGAACCACTTTAGAAAACAGGCTTTTGGGTTCCCTAGACAGTCTTCTCTGAGTCTGCATGAATGAATCCTCCTATGATATATCTGATCAGAACTCTGGATGATCTTGCACCACCATCTTGCACAAAATGTTTGTACTTTCTCATCTCAATTGCGGTTACCTCTTGTATGCAGAGGCCATGCTTGCTTTGTTCATTGTGTGGCCACAAGTCACTTCTGATTAATATGCCCAGGTTTTCTCCTCTATTTTTTTCTTCTTTGTCAAATACTCTCCAATGACAGCTAGGACTTAAGTATCACAAGAAACAGATAAATCCTACCCATATCCTCAGTATTAGTTTGCTTGAGTAGTTTATTCAATGAGTACTCTGACTGGCTCCTATAAATGCACAACATGTCATATTCCTTTAAGGAAATACTTAAGTGAGAAGGCTCGTACAGCTGTTAAATATCATATTCCTAATTCAGTTCTTGTAATGATCCCATATTGGGAAAATTGCAGTCAAAATGACTGAACTTATGGTAGATAAAGCTAGGCTAGATCAGTTGCAGCTGAGAGGATAGATCAGTGAGAATTTTTGAGGTATAATTAAAAATGCAAATTTTAAATCATACAACATTGTTTTGTGTGATATACAGGGCTAGAAGGAAGACTTCTGTACAGTAGGTTTGTTTCTCAAATGTTTAATTAAATATTATCAGGCTGAAGATTAGGTTATTCCCACAAAAGGTGCTCTGGATGGCTGTTTTACAAAAAGCAAACAGTATTTAAGAGAAAATCAAATCGTAGCTGTTACTATGATTCCCTGATGGTTTTGTATGTAGATGAACCCTAAAAACACATACGATAGCTGAATTGCTAGGGGCATATATTTAGAAAGAAATGAGGGGTGTTCTGTGCATGTTCAGAATTGCAGATCAGTTAATTGAGTGCTTCTGGCTACAGGCAGAGAATAGATGAGAATTTAAATAGAGTAATAGTGCAGTCTGCAACCATGAAAGCATAAAGGTGGAGAAGCAAATCACTGAGAAGCACACAACTCTTACTCATATCTCTGCATGCGGGAAGAAAAGATATAACCCAAGGCTGAGCAACGGCGTGTAGTTAATTTTTAGAAGTTTAATGCCAAAATGTATGAATGGTTTCTTCCTCTCTTTCTTCTTATTGCTCTTGTAGTGAATCTCAGCTTAGCTTAGTTTGCACCAAAGACAAATTGCAGGAAATGTGAATGTTTTTTTTAATGGGTGCATAACTTGGATAACTGCTTTAAGCCTGCACTTGTTCTCAGTTTTTGTCCTTGGTCAAACTGGCTAAAAATCCTGCTATGTTAGTGAGAACTGTTAGCTAAAAGCAGAATTTTTCTCTTCCTCCTTGTATCTTGATTTGAATGTCTGGATCTGAACTTGCTCTTTCCACTTAGGGTTTCTGCATGAATCCTTTGTGTTATGGAGTTGCCTCCATTGTAAATTAAATTGAAAATCAGTGTATCCTGCTTTAGAATAACCAACATTTTTTTTAGTGGGTGAATGTTTTCTTTTTTTGTCGTGAACTAGGTGCTGATCCCAATCATAATGTTTCTTCAATCCCAATTAGAGCACTCATTTTACATGAGAGAAAGAGGTTATGACATACTGTGGTTTATTTATCAAGCTACCTTCAATGTGGACAGTCACTACTGAAACTTCGAAGGCCCAAGTGGAAAATGTTATTGTGGCTTTTGAAGTTTGAAATGTCAGACAGAGAATACAGTCTGCTGCAGAAGGTGTTCACTTATGTTTCTCAACAATGTGATGTACAGACAGGGCATTGGATAGTGGTCCCCGTGTGCGGTGCAGAAGAGTCTCCAATACACCAGTTACTGTTCTTTGTGCCTAATTCTTCTTATTGTTACAGGGCCAAGGGGTAACGTCAAGTAGCACTTCGTGGGTATTACTCTCATCAGTAACATACAAGTTTTAGCAAAAGCTCTATAAAGTGCTTTGTGACAAAGATAAAACTACCAGTTTGTCAATTATCCCTTTGTGTTTTATAGGTTGAGTTCAAAAAAACTGCTTAAAAAACCCTGCTTAATAACAAAGGAATAAGAATCAACTCTGGTGAGCAGAAATAGTATAAAAGTGATGGGTCATTTCCACTGTTTTCCATATTTTGTGTTATTTTGAAAACAACGCAGCCATAATAAAGTATGGGTTGAATTCTTGGGCTGTCTTTCAAGCCGATGTCTCAAGGTGAGGCAGTATGTCAGTCTTGTTGTCATGACCAATCTGCTCTGAACTTGGGATAATTCTGATTTTGGTGACATAGATGAAAATGAAAAAAGCCGATAACCAAGTTTGACTTGCTTGAAATTGTGCTCAGTCATGGGTTTCTTCTTCATTTCAACTATTTCTTGTTCTGCACATGAGCCTGGGATTTAGAGTTCTGTTTAACACCAGAAGTCATTAGAATTTAATATAGAATAATTAATTGTTTGGAAAAATATTCATTTTTATAAAAAATATTAGCTTTTAGACTGATAGATTATGTGATCTAATATAATCATGTCTTACATGCCATCATCTATAAGTAATATATTTTTATTATCCTTACTATTACATTGCCTAAGAAAAGGGAGCAAAATCTGTACCAAATGCTGCACAAACATAGAGTACAAGTCTTCTTACTAGATGCCAACTATATCTTCTTTTTGGGAGGTATCTGAATATAAGATTGAAGGTGACACAGGAAAACAATTTACGTGGATTGATATCACATTCTGTAGTAGTGATCCAGATAAAGTTATCCAGATAAAATTTAAATATAAGGCTGGTATGAGAACAGAAGTTCTAGTTGGCATCCTAAGGACTCTGTTTTGAGGATGCCGTAAGACCTTATCTATGTATCTTTCAGGCTTAAAGAAAATCTCACTCTTATGCACATTAAAATGCATTTCAAATATGGAAAATAATTTCTTTAGCTGCTATTTGCCTAATGAAATTTTTTCACTTAGTCAACTAGTCTACAAGAGCCTTTTAGCAAGTTTTAGCAACTGAAATCCCTGCAGAATTTCAGATAAAGATAAAAGCTACGCTTCTCCACCCTAAAAGAAAACAGTATTTTTACACAGTGTTTCTGTCAAATCAGCCTGTATTTCCTGAGATTTTTATTTATTTTTCTTTTCAAAGTCTGGGTAGATATATCAGTGGAACTGTCTGGATCTTTTTTTTTGAGCTGCAATGATTAAAGGTCATTTCATCTCCTCTGCTGCCAAGCAGAATACAGTCACATGCTTGCTTTCTTATTATAGATTATAATAGAGGTGCAAATAGTTAAGTTTTCTGACGACCTCTAAAAAAAGCTTTGAAATTTTATTTATGTTTTTTTTTTTTTCCTAGCTGAGTCATAAATTACATGTGCAGTAACAATATTGCTTTAGGGTCTTCCAAGAATTCAGAATGCTCTTTACAAAGCCAGTTAATGGCGTGTTATATACCTTGCATATAGGTGAGATGACTTACCTGAACCAAGTCACAATGTAAATGACAGAGTTGATGAATAACCACAGGTACGAAGACACTTAGCTCTCTTTTCCTTGGAAACTATATTAATCTATATGTCTGCATTTTGTATTCTTTCACTCAAATGAAAGTAACAGCAACAAAAAGGAGTGTATTCTTGTGACTGATTTTGGAATGGCACACTGTAGGCAAGGACACTGCACCCTAAAGAGGTGTATTAGGAGCTGTGGACAGATGTAGTTAGTCTGACCCACAAGTAAAATCAGGTCCTCGTGGAGATGAAGCAACCAAAGAAACATACAGTCCAGTGCCAAGATAGCAGATGATCCTGAGGAGGATATAACTCGTGGGTGGAAGCCACATGCAAGGGAGGGCCCTGTATAGGATCTATATGAGACTAGTGCCTTGCTAATCTAGAAAGAAAAAATATTCCCTTAAATAATTACACTATGGGAAACAGTCTTATTTTCATACCACTTTATAATGAATTCTGAATATGAGAAAGAATGTATTTAATGTGTGTATTGCTTAGATAAACAGAGTAGTTGCTATTTTTGTGTTACAATGTTAGGGTAAGGTTAGTTTCAGGTTTTTTATAGTCTTTTCCTGTCTATTTGCGTGAATAAAAATTATTTTTGAATTTGAAGAAGTTTTAATGCAAGAAGTGTTGGTAGGCAGAGTCTGCTGGTACGTGAATACAAACATACGATCTGTATGTCCAACTACTGATTTAACAAAGACAAATAATGCTACTGTTCTAAAATAATGGTTTTTGTTGCCTGATCAAATTGCATTTTACAGCCTTCCACCTCCTCCTCCTCTTTAGAAATACCGAAGTAGTGTTCCTTTCCCATATTTACCCTAGCACAAGCAAAAAAGAAAATGGGAAAGGGCACAGAAGATCTGTCTTTTCCTGGAGCACAGTGCTCTGCTGTTGCAGATGCTGAAAAGACCAAAGCACAATCATTTGGTTGTTATTCTTTGCCGTGTTTTGGAGAAGAGAGCACTGCTAGATGATCAGTGGAGTTTGGAAAAAAGGACCTCTAAGTCTTCCTTTTTCACCTAAATCACAGGACTGAACTGACAGGGAATTACTCACAAAACCAAAAGCTGCTGTTCGTTTAAATCTATTGGATGAATTTATAAGCAATAGTTATACTGCAGCTCATTAGAAAGGCTCTGTTCAGCACATTTTACTTTTATTAAGTAATCAGACAAAAACTGGGAACAGGGCTGGATAGGAGGTTTAGTGGCCTGGTCTTATCCCTCTATCCAAAAGAAAACCTCTCGGGTTAATGCTGTCTGGTTTGAATATATTACTTGTGTAAGCTGTTCAAGCTTCACTGAAGCTAGTGGTTCTAGCTCAAATTTCTACAGGTTGCTGTCTAGCTGTGTAAGTTTGGTACTAGACCTCATCTAAAGAGAGATTCAAAGACAAAATAAAGTATTCAGAAGAATTCCTCTCCCCCCCCGCATCATCTTGGGGATGTGTTCCTCAAATGTGCACAGTTTACATTAACCATAGAAATATTGTAATTGCAAGTTGCTTTCATGTACTGGAAATATTGGGTCTTTCTGGCTACTTACAGCAAAACTTAATCTGACTATTGGATAAGCTGATGGGACCTGGGTTTCTGGAGCACCGTCAGTAGCTAAAGTACTGTCATTGTTCGAGTGATATTTCAGTAACGCGTGATAATACGGGGTATCATATAAAAAACACTTTGTGAGTTTGTGTTTATACCCCCCAGCACTGTGATGAACTGGGACTGGCACACCTGTCAGCATCTTCTCCTCTGCTCTGTCTTTTACTTCTGAACAGTAGAAAAAATACTGAAAGGGAATCATGTTCGATGTTTCATATTTTTCTGAGGAAATGGATGGAAGGAGAGTGAGCTGACAGGAGTAGCAGGTTTCTGGGGAAGGGAAAAGTAATGAAATAACTCTCTACTTTTCAGAAGTTTATTGGAACGGAGGATTGGACAGTACTGGGACTAGTAATGAACATGTTTCCAGTATGTTCAAGGACCAAGAGATTGCGTTTCAACAGCGCACATTACTTCTTGAAGTGTTTTTCTCCATTACAGCCAATTCCCATATTCTGCTTATACAAAAGGCTTCTCCCTGCAGAAGAGCGTCTTGGTGAAACCTGTCACTGTTGCTGACTTGCTGAGACCCTCCTGGGGATAAAGTGGGTGACATAGAAGGTAGACAGGGTGACCAGGACAGATGCTGTCTGGCTAATAGATACAATGTCCCCATCTGTTAGGAGGGTTTCCTGTGGTTCTGAATGCTTGGTCCCCATATCCTCAAATACTCAACAGATGGTGGGTTACAAATGTGTAAATCACTTTGAAGTTTGGATAGAAAAATGCAAAAAGCATTATTTCCTGAAGTGTGCAATTGTTTCTAACTCACACAGGGTTCTTACTGAACTCTGAAACTTCCATTTTCTGTGAGCAAAATTAATTTTTTTGTTTGTGTTTCCCAGCCAGTTCTAAGAATAAGTAGTACAGAATAAGAAAAATATTCCACAAGTGCGGCCACCATATCAAAAGTTATTATTTGCCAATAGTTGACACCTCTCCACAGATGTGCATAGCTATTTTCTATTCTAAATGTAGGGGAATAAGGCCATTGTTTTTCCAAATACCAGCACCTGGTAATCATAGGTAAAGACCATCTCTTTTCTTCTTGCAAATCATTCAGACATCGCAACAGGCATAGGCTTAAGCCGCAGTCATCTGAGCCTTACCCTAAGTATGTTGACAGTGAACATCAGTGAAAGAAAGAAACCATTGGAAAAAGATGTGGGGGAAAAATATTTATCTTTCAGATAAGAACTGCAATTGTGGTGTCCTTGGAGATCAGAAAGAAGCGTGTGGTAAGCTACAAATGAAGATGAAAAGATTAATTCAGTCTTCCAGAGGTTAGACTTGCAGTTCGGGGTAGCAGAAGTGTCCAGCCTACAGACTGAAGATTTTGGGGAATGGGGTGGTAGGTTGTTATGCTGGAGGGGAAAACGTCACAGATATGCAATAAAAAAAAATATGTTTTTAATGGAAAATTGGTATGGGGAGAGGGTGTGATGACATCTTCATTTTCCATTTTGATATTTTAGAATAAGATTTCATTTTTTAAATGTTTTAAACATATTATATGCATATGTAAAAGCCAGTATTACAAAGAAGTATCTTTGCTTTTTAAATAAATGTTTTCCTTTTTTTTTTCCTTTTTCACCCTTAAACATTTAAATCTCTCAATGGAAATTTTGAAACAACTTGCTTTTAAGTCAAGTCACTCCTTTATTCAGCCATGGTGAAATTTCTTTGTAACGCTTGTGATACAGGGCTGACCATGCAAAAAACGAGCTGTAGAATTAAAGTACAAACTGTGTGATTGAAATGACTACAGAGAATAGATTAGGACAAAGTGAGACTCATTAGCTTTGTCTTTTATCTTTCAAAACCATATTGCAAAACATAGAAGTTTTGCAATACTAGCAACAGCTTCAGAAAAATTACTTTGGATGCAGATTTTTTTATAAGAAAATATCCCTTCTCTATTCTTTTGGTCTTAAGTGCGGGACTGACTCCTACTCAGTCCTTACCATTTTGATAAGCTTCCATGTTGAACATTTGTAGATCACCAAGTCTCTGGTATGGACAGATGAAGTGTTCACTAACTGCAGTGGAATCTTTTTTTTTTTTTTTAGTCTTGATGGACAGTCTTAAAGCTTGGAACACAAAGAGCGAAAGCTCATTTTACTTGGTGAAGCAAACTGGCTTGTTTGAATAAACAGAAGTTTTTCTATGAGAATTTCACCTGATGTAACCTACAGCTTAGTGGTAATTAATGTTCAGAAATATTCAGATACCCAGTATTGGATTACACTATCAAATAAATTCTCCAACTCTTTGAAAAGAGTGGTATCTTTTAAAGCACTGTGGTATCAAGAATTAGGAAGAATTCTATTTTAAATCACTATTTTCACAAACTATGGGGAACCCTGTCTAAAAAGCTCTTNTTATTATTTATTCCCTTCACACCCGAAATTAACTTCAGTTGAAGACAGGAGTTAACCTTCTGCCTATGGAGAAGGTGAAGTATTTCATACCAATTAAAACACCACCACAAAGAAACCCCTGTACCCTTGCTGTCAGATGTAATTAGACAAGACACTGATTTAAACTAATTGTGAGCACAGGATCATCTCACGTAGTCACTATGTTACCCCTAATACCTCAGACAGTCCTGGATTGTAACTCCTAAAACTTTTGGACTGAAACTGAGAACTATTACCATGTTGGTTTGTATTTAGAGTTGATTGGTAGGCATCGTTCTTCTGTAAATTAGAAGTTAAAAGCCAGTTAGGCAATGGAAAATTTATCCTATGAAAGTGGCACTGAGGATGAGGAGTTTGTTGTTCTGCTGCAGATCTGTCTTTATAAGAAGTTGTAACAATTTGATCCAGTAAGTTTTTCAGTTGACTTAACTCTGAGTGAAAGTAGTGTTTTTTCCTCTCTCTCTCTCTTTTCTTTTTTTTTTTCCAAAAGTCTGGCTTTGCAAAAGCATAAATGTTTCCTGATACTCAGAAAGTGTCTGAAGGACTTTTAATAATCTTCGGTGGAACAACAATGGTGCAAAGCCTCTGAAAGAAAAGTCATTCTTCTCTGCTATCAGCCACACTGAGATTGTTTACTAAGGATGCTCAGACGTGATGGTATTTCTACGTTCTGAATATATCTCTTAAAGATATTAGTTTGTGCTTTGGAGCACTTACCTGCAACTTCTGTCCTTCCAGGGCTGATAAGCTTGGCGGAATTTGATAAATTATAAGAATTTTGCCTATGACATCCTGCTGTAGGACACAGTACAGCAGGCTGATATTTTTGACGTTTTGCCTCAGAGCCCCATCATGCTATTAATTCAAAACGTAGTTGCTTTTTCATCAGGTATTATTTCCATAAACCTGCCAAGTTTGAATGGAATTCTGCTCCGGAGTGGTTTAGGTTTAACAGCTAAAGAAGAAACAATGAAAAGGGGGAACCTTTAAATTATTTTTGTGTTGTTTTTTTTTTTTAAAGAAAAATAAAATGGGTTCAGAAAACCCAAAAAGGTCACGCTCCTAAATAGTTCAGAAACCCTTAGAGACAAAATGTTACCCATTTCATTTTTTTAGACTAGATGCTTTGAGTCTTGCAGTAACTATTTAATTTTTGCGGGAGGAGAGAACATCCTAAGCTGACCTCAACACTGTTTGGTGGGGGTTCTTTTTCTTCTACAGCAGTCAGTCTGGAGAAAAGAGGATGGTGGGAATGTCATCATTATGCATATTTATGAATTACAAGATCTAAGCTCAACGCTGCAGTGTTTCACTCGTCCCAGTGAGCCTGTGTGACAGCTTCACTGGGTTGCTTTTGCACAAATTTGATCTCCTGTAGTGATTGTAGGCCAGCTTTGTACGAAAAGCCTTCAGCAGATAGAGGCAGGTTTACTGGGGGATGGACACGCAGCAGAGGGACCACCTGAGCCTCTCCTGCTGCCTGCTTGTAGGGCACTGGCGTGTTACTTCCAACGGTGACTTAGGTTATGAATCAAATAACATTTATAAAATAAATGATGCATTTCAACTTTTGTAAAGAAAAGCTGTAATTGCAGTTATTTTAAATTCATGTTTTATTTATATTTAAATATAAGGAAAACATAGATTTTTTTGTGTGTGTGTAAGGAAAGACTTTAATATTATTGCCAAATTTACATGTAGCCTCTGAAAAAGTGCAGGCAGCTTATATGAATGCATCCACTGTGCAATCAAATTCTTCATATCAGCACACTCAATTTAAAAGTAATAGTGTCTACATCTATGTTACGTCCAAGTGGTCCAAAAAGCAATGTGAATGCATAAGATTATCTGTAAGGGCTTTTAAAAGATAGAGCCTATCAGATGAATATGAAATTCAGAAAATTACAGCAATAAAAAATTTCACAGCTGTTTGATGTAGTAGTCTGAAGTACAACTGTTCGTAGCAGTGGTATGAAAGCGGATTTGTAAAACTAAATGTGGCTTTTGCTCAGCAACACTGAGGAAAAGGGAGTTTATGGCTGCAATGGAGAAGATGACAGGTGCTTAGTAATTTTATGCTCTGCTTAGCAGTGGGAAACAGTGTGACACAAGATTTACTGCTGCTAACTTGTTTAAATATTAGGGATTGTGTTCAGTTAACATGAGCTTAGCAGATCCCCCCTGGGACTGATGAAGAGGTGGTAATGTCAATGAATGTCTCCAATTAGAGGTCCCTTGCCACCTGTGTCATAAGAGGCATGTTAAGTAGATGAAACCGGATATTTTTGTAACGGGCCAGTGGTTACATTAAAAATGGTGTATGTTTAATGATATATCTAATTACAAGGTGAATACAGTTTTTTAATATGATCTTGACAAACTGCATCCAGGTAACAGCTGCAAGATTGTGAATATCTCTCATGTGTCCCAAGAGACTCAGAAACTGCTTGAAGATTTGGGTGTTCTTGAGCTGATGAAGAAAGGGCAATTGAAAATAGCAGTGGTTACCCTGGGTCACTGACTCTCCATTTTTTTGGGCTACATTCAAGAAAAAATAAAAAAGGTTTGAAATATGTGGGAATCTTTTTACTTTTAAAACTAAACTTGCATACATCACTTAAGAAGAAGCACAGAACTATTCATGGTTTTGAAATATTTCAAATGTTTCACAATTTTTTCCTGAATATGTTTAAGTCTAATATGAGGTCAATTTATAAAACATGAAGTTTTCATCTACTGTTCCGTATATTTTGATGGAAGTCCTCTCTGCATTTAATTTGGTTTTAGGGATTTTCCTCAGGTTTCCCTTTGATTTTAGTTGATAAAAATGAATTCATCTTTTCCGTTTCCAAAGCTGTATATGCTAGCCCAGGCTATGCAGGACCTGTTAACTGGTACCACAGGGTTAGATCAGTGTCTGTGGGTTTGAAAAGTGTAGGTATGGCTGTATATGTGTATATCACAGGATGTATCTTCAAGTTGCGAAATATGCTGATGTCAGGGACAGTTCTTTGTTCTAAGAAACTGAAATGCAGTGTCAGGTTGCCTACTTCCCAATGGATTTGAAAGCTTGTATTTAGAGATATCATTCTCACAGTGAGATATTCTTACTTAATATGGAGCCTTGTTGTTTAGTTTTTTTCCAAATGTTAAATCTTCTCAAACGCTTTGCAATTAATCTGGAAATTTTCTAGTTTCTTTCTCTGTACCAAAATACTTTTACACTTCCCTGGATTGTGTTGACATATTACAATCGATGGTGTTTCCCCCTCGTTGCAATAAATGTCAGGCTTTCTGCAAAATACCTCTGCTGGCTAACCAGAAAATATATATCTGAATGCTGATGCGGCATTCGCAGGCGTGATGATTTACTTAATGCGTCTAGCTGGGTCATTCAGAGAGCATGTAAAGTGAGGTCAGTTCCTTCTCATAAAATCAGGAGAGATTTTCTTCTGAGATAATCTTTAAGAGGAAACTGTTGTTCAAGATTTTATTAAAAAAACTACGCATGAATCTACGTGCTGCAGTTTGGTGCTCAATTTCAGCAGTAGGTTAGGTGATATTGCTCCCTAATTAATTGCCTTTAAGATGACTAAGCTTGAGCATCCAACATTGCTATTTTATTTGCCTTGAGTGAGTTTCTTCACTGTAGTTTTTCACACCCTTCTAGAAAGTTTTAAATTATGAAATCAGTTTAATAAGAATTGGTCCCATATCACCCAAGCACAGAAAGTGTCATCAATAGCTCCATTTATTACCTCTGCACATCTTTAATTTTTTATTTTGATAATGTAAATTTTCGATAGATTAAAGTAATCTGATCTGCAAAACAAATATATAGTGAAAGGTGATCCGAGTGGCTCAGATGCTGACAGCTTGTGAGCTGGATGTACTTGTCAGGGCTATCTTCATGTAACTATTAATACATCTTAGTTTATAATTTTCCTGGGATCAGAGCAAGAAAAGCACTTTTGTCTCTGCTTACTGAGAAACAAAGTTAGATATCAAATTGAGCCTCCCCACAATAAATTACTAAAATACACAATTTCTGTCAAAGGGCAGAAAATGAACTGTTAATACTGATCAAGCCAAATGAGCACTTTTATGTAGGTGGGCAGATTTTCAGTGTAGTGGAGAGATCAATCACAGTTAGCTGCTTTTATGAGGAAAAGGAAAATCTCATGATCCGTAAGATAAAACTTTTGGGAAAAGATTTGATCCTTTTTTTTTTTTTTCTCCAATTTAAATTTTTTATCTAAAAAGTAAAGCAATCTCAAAACAAAAGGGGAAAAAAAGAAACCTTTTTTCAAAAATTCTGAAGACAATTTGGTATTACAAAAATCTTTAGCCTTTTTATTCCATTTTTAATAAGTTTAGCTGCACAAGCTATCGAAGTTCTTATTTAAACTGTATTGCTTTTCAGTGAAAAAATTCTGAACAAATATCTATACATGGAATGTCTTAAACTATCCTGGATTTCCATACTTACATATTTTAGTAGATACGTCTACAAATATGTCAGTATTTTTCTGCTTGAACTTCTTTTCATAGCATACATTTAAAACAGTGTTATTTCTGTTCAGTCACTTAATGGTGCTGAGTTATATTGAATTTCATTTAAATGATTATCTGTCATGTCATATAAGCAGTCAAAACTGTAGGTGAAGTACATTAGCAAGACCCTGGTCGTCTGATCAATCAATGTAATTCATAGTCTCTGGTAATACTACATTTCATTTTGCCGTTCTCAGTACGTGAACCAAAAATTATTATTCTAAACAGAAACCAACACTACTTGGAAGAATAAAAATAAAAAAAAATTCAATGCTTCAGAATGTTTTAGTCAGAAATCTCAAGAATGTTGTAAAAAAATTGAAGACAGTTGCTTTACATTAATTTTTCTTTTGACTGAAGGGACTCTACTTCTGTGTTATATAGATGTATAGAGATGAAGCAGAAATATTATTATTTTATAATAATATACCTTAATCTTTAAATATTTCGAGACCTTGTCAGTCAAAAATACCCATTCTGAAATAAATAAAAAAAGAAAGGCTGTGGCACGTATTCCATCAGAAAACGTTCAACTCTTTCTTGTTCCAGTTATGTGATGTTCCTTTGTTTACAGTGTTTTGATGCCTTTGTTATCCTGAGCTCAGATATTCAGGGATGTGAAGGGGGAAGCTACATATATGTCCAAATATGCTGCAGAAAAAAGTGAAAAAAAAGTGCAAGTCAAGTAGAGACTAGACACAGTTGTAAGATTCCACAATAGAGAAGAACATAAAAATAACATCAGATAGTATTAACAGCTGGGCCTTTATGTTTAAAAACAGTAACAATACGTCCTTGAATAAAGCAAAATATGTTTTCACTAACTTGGGAGCTCATCACAGTAATTTCTACCCTAAAATGGTAACCTATCCATTGGCAATGTTCTACAAAAAGAAAACGTGCATTTATTTATCAAGGAATGCCTGAGTCAATACCAGTTGTTCTACTCAAAAGGTGACTGAAATTATTGCTTGAACCCTTGAGAAGGTGAAGGGAGTTCTCAGTAATATTTGGCAAGCTAATGTAAGTGTAAAAGGCACTGCATGTCTGTGTGCTGTTCTTGCACCCCAGCTGCAAAAAGGATCTGGAGTCAATTCAAAAGGGGATAATCTGAGGATTGTAACCTCCGGCAGGTTCTTCCCTGTTTTACCAAGGAAGATTCATGAGCCAGCAAAGCAGGTAGGCACCTGCTCATCAACACAAAAGCAGGCATCAGCCATCTGCGCACGTAGTTGGACTCTATGGATCCAGCAATAAAATTGGTATGGACTGAAAAATTTTTGTCAAATCTTGAACAAAATGATCCCTGCTGGGAGGTAATACTCACTACTTTTACTCAGTATTTAAATATTTAATTTTTTTTACCAGAAATTTTCACTCCTGTCAACACTTGTATGGAATTATTATAATTCCAGAGATCCCTTTCAGGTGCTTTAAAAAGTGTGTGGGGAAAGGGTGAAAACTCCTCAGGCTTTTCCTTTGTAAAAAGAAAATTCATTCGGCTGAAGAATTTTTCCTAAAGAAAATGGGCAAAATGTTATTGCTTTATTGATACCCTTGTCACTCCTGACGTTATATACATAAACCATCAGAGCGGGGCTGCCTGTGGGAATCACTTGCTGTCTTTATGAGTGTTAGGCAGCAAGAATACAACCAGGTGGGCAACTTTTTAAAGCTGAGTTGATAATACTTTAGAAAATCAAGTGAAGGAGAGGACACTGAAAAACCTAGAAGCTTCAGGATAAGCAGAAACCTCATTGCTCTGCAGTACTGTTAGCCCTGCTGGAACAATTAGCTGATATCTCTGCAGTATCTTTTCACCAGGTTTTTGCAAGAGGTTTGGGACAGAAAAAGATATAGGATACGAAATCCCTTTCTAATAGGTAATTTGGCCTTCTTGGTCTTGTATGCTTAGCTTGCTAGCTAACTCAGGTTGTCTGGTGGTTTCATCCTTTTTTTTTTTTAAATACAAAATACTTGCAGAATTCACCTTTTGTGAACAAGGAAAAAGAGCTTTTAACAGGAAGAGAAAATACTTCTGCCTGCAAGGTGGTTGAAGTTTCAAAAAGCGAATTACAGTCCTGCACCCATTAGTGCTACCAGTTTTAAGGCAGGTTATGAATCATTTGTATTTTCCTGATGTGATACCTGAGCAGTGAAACACCACAGGTGTCTCCCAGTGGACAAGCCCATCAGTTCCCCTAGGGCTGTGTGCCACTCGCATCAAGTCAGTGATCAAGGCTGGAGCTCATCGGCTCATGAAGTCAGCCTGACAGAGCTCCCTCCAGTGTGGAACGTTGCTGAAAACTGGCAGATGCAAAAGTGACTGTGTCGCCTCACTGAGAGGAGGCTTTGTTAGGAAACATAATGTAAAGTTGTCTTGGAATAAAAAGAGTCCATCCCAACGTCCTTTATTCTACTAGCTGCGAAAATATTTTGTATTTCATTAGTAGTTTACATGATGAGACAAGTAGGGTAAATATTAGTAGCTTCTAATATCCTAGGATATGCTCTGGCCCATGGGAGATGGGAAACCTAATGTTTTATTCCTTCCCTATTTATCTGTGGATTTCTTTTTTCTCTCTTCAGTATTTACAACATCAAAACAAAGTATGAAATAAAGCCTAAAAAACTGTAATAATTTATAATATCTGTTAGTCCAAAGCAATAATGGTTATAAAGTATTGTAATGTTCTTGTTCTCTCTGTGTGAGGTTTCTAATAGTGCGTAGAGATGACTTTCCCAATTTGCTGTGAACTCATCTCTTATTTCTTTTTTTTTTTAAGTGTGTGTTATATATAAGCTTATATCAGCATATGGTTTCTTCTGTGTGCTCTTATTCTGCTGCCATTTGTAAAAAACAGATTTTTTTTTTTCTTTGAATAACAAATTATAAATTGCCAGTGTAGTCTTCTAAGAAATATTCAAGCTCTGCATCTCCTGACGTGTTTTCCTTTGGAGAGTCTGAAATACTATCTCTTTTCTTTTCTTATGGGCCTTTTAGATGAAAACCAGTCTGTGTTGCTTACTAATTCTGTACAGCTTTGTGGATGCCTTTAGATATCGTGGAAATGTTGAAGATAGCTGAAGTAAAAAAATAAAAAAATAAGGCTGCATAATATAAGGCAGAAGTTGGGAGGTTTTCAGGGATACTACTCTACATTATGTACTGTGTCAGTCTATGTAACTGTCTATGTAAATGAACTTAAACCTCATGAGAAATTTTCTCCATGTCTTTGTAATACGATGGTTTTCAGGCAGAAAGCACTGTGTATACAAATTCTTGCAACAAATTTGGACAGTACGCAGGCAAACATACAAAATTATTTCTTTTTAGAACTAATCATGGTTGGTTGTATTTTTTTAGACAGTATTCAAGAACTATATTTCTGATCTATTTTACTATTGGCATGTCATGGATTTATCTCTGTGTATGCACTAACATACAGGTGACGTTACTTCGATAAATAAGGTAGCTTCTGGTATCACTGATGTGCTTTTGAAAAGTATCCTTGGGAATATCAATCACAATATTTTTCTCATATTCAGAATTACTTGGTTTGAGTCAAGTCCTCAGCGTAAATGTAGTTTTCACACTTCTAGTCTCTGTCTCTCTCATACACCCCCACATCCACACACACAAACTCAGGACATTTCTAATCTTTAAGAGCTTGCTTTCAAAGACCCCAAATTTTCCCAGTATAGTGTGATTGTTTTAAGCTCCAGTTTGTTGGCAGCAGCCCATCTTTCCTGTAATACGCTACACACTATAGACACTGAATGAAAGAGAAAAGAGAGGGAGTAATATATTAAATCTACATGTTCCCTTGCAAAGGTAATTTTTCTTTAACATGCAGGAACACTGTAGCTAGAAGGCACTGCATATGTAAGATAGTTCCTTATTGGAAGGAGCCTTTTTTCTTACATCACTATCCCTTGTGTCTTCAGAATCAGTGTAGACTATAATTTTTCTCCTCTATCCAAGTATTTCTATAAAAAGAAATATAACTCATATTTTGTAGCCTTAACTCTGATATGATAAGCTCTTGCTGCAACAAGATGTTAAAAATGTTATGTGGAAGTCCCAGCATATGCTGATCCTCATTTGAATGAATTGCAATGCTTTGGAGGTGAAGCGATTCCAAGACAAAATGAATTGGATTTCCACCTCTAATTTCAGCTGTTTAGTAGCATATAATACAAACTCCCCTTTAAAATTCTGAACCGGTTGTTAATGTGCTGCTGGGTATTTGCCAGTGCCTGCACCTGCATTACTTCCCTGCTAATATTTCAAAGTGTCAGCTCGAGTGGCCTGAGAACTGCCTGTGGAAGTGGTGTAGTTGCTGAGATGCGCTTACTCCAACTGTGATAATAAAAAACAGGGATGGACTGGGAAGAGGGAGGGGAAAAAAAAAAAAGATAGCAGCTGGGATTAATGCTTTTAGGTTTTAAAAGAAAGCTTCTTCATTGATTTATTTTTTTTTAAACGTATTTTGTGTATTTCAGTTTGCACTTGGGTTGTGATGTCATACATTAATGCATTTCTGGAGCTCTTTATTTTTAGGTGTGAAAACAGAATTTAAATAATTTAAGTAAGGATTCAGTTTAAGTGAATTAAAATGTCTTGCATAGTACTCGATAAAATTTTATATATCACATCTGTTTCAGTGGCATTCATTAATCTAAAGACCACTGTTCTACTTGTTGTCAGGATAAATGAAAAATCCTATTGGATATTATAGAGGTGTTTGTAAAAACTCACTCACTCACATATTCCTTACTGAAGCTTAGAAAAGAGTATTTCTTAAACTGTCTAGAGACTAACCTATTGTTTCCCTGCCTTAATAGGGCCTCCAAAACACTACTTATTCATCATCTCAAAACCAAGTGGGGAATCAAACAATCTTCCAATTTACTCAGAGGGAAAAGATGCATATTCAGCCCTAATTTTCAGCTTTAAATCTGCAAGAATGGCTAGAACAAGCTGAACAATCCATTCATTTTTCCATACTACAGCCTTGCTTCGAAGCTTATGTATATGGGCTAATTGGTTTTCTGTCCTCCACACTTGGCTGCATCAAGGTTACAGTATTCCCTGGCTCCCTCAAACAAATAACTTTCATTTTTCTTGAATTAATTTAAGTTTATATTAGCCATAATAAAATGTTTTACATATGGTGAAGAACTGAACATTTAAAGTAAAAAGTGTGGAAATCATTTTTAGATCAGAATTTCAAGTCACATCTCTGAGCACAATTGCTGGAATCTCTAATTAGCATATTGTCATTAGTTAGCAGCTGAAGCAAAGTATAATATAGTTTACGCTTTTGCAAAAGATCCATTAGAATAATGTTCTCCAAAAAAAAAAAAGTCAAATCACTGGAAATTATAAGCAGATACCATAATTTCCAGAAGTGGCAAGCACCTGCTGTTCCTATTGGCATTTCAGGTGAAAGTTTCTTGGGGATTTTTCATGGATCAAAAAGAAAATGAGGTGCTTGTTTGTTTTTTTTGTTTTTTTTTCCTAGCAACAAGACTTAAGATGTGGACGGAGTTAACATGTGGCTGGAGTTGAGGGATCCTGGTATCCCTTAATTACAGGATTTTGGCTTCAGGTTATTTGGGTGGAGATTTTATTGGTGTGGAGATTTTATACAATGATGTCAGCTGCGTTGTTTTATATCTAACCGCACTTTCTTTTTCTGTTTGAACACTGAAACAGACTTAACAGATGACCTATTCCACTAAATTTTACACCCAAAGAAGAAACAACTATTCCTGCATTGTACCCAACAGGCCATCCATCCACAAAAATAGAGGATCCCAGACCAGCCGACCCGAACTACAGTGTCTCATTGTCTTTTAAAATGTTTTCCTAATTTCTAAACACAGACTCCATTACAGTAACATAAGCCTCTTACCTCTTGTTCTGACCACAGTGGATATGAAGAGCAATGTATTATTTTTTTCTTTGCAGCTAACTTTCTGTATTTGAAGACTGTATCTGAAAGCATTTTCTGAATCTTTATGAGACACGTTTCCTATTCATTCCTATGAGGTAAATAGTATAATCTATGAGGGAGTTACTCACAGAATGCTTAAGTTATTTCTGTGTTTATCTTTGGAGAAGAGAAAAAATCAGTAATTTCATCCATTTATATCATAGCCTTCTAGTTTGATTCTGTGAACCTGAGTTTAAAAAGAAGTTAAAGCTTCAAGCTTTAACTCTTACTCCTATCAAGCATAAACGTAACATTATCAGGCTTCTCTTACTTTTCATTTACATTTTAATGTATAGTAAATACATTTATTAACACAGCCTCAACTAATATCTGATGTCTTCTCTCAGTGAAATATAGGTGCACATCTTTTTAGATGGATCAGGGTTTTATCCGTATATTTTTTGTCACAAGTTTCTGTGTGGTGTTATCAAAAGCAATCGATATTTCTTAAACCCCTTCACTCAAACCCTACTCTGAGGATCATCGCTGAGAGAAGCACTTAGAGCAGGAGGGTCAAAGTAGGGTTCTTATCCTCATCTGGAGATGATGCCCGTATTACTTTCACTTCAAGCTTTCCACTTCATTTATTGGAATTACATTTCAATGAAGAAGAAATGTTTGAAGGGACATAGGGCATGTTGAAAAAACTCAACACATTTTCATCTGGCTAAAATTAATGTGGTTTTTTTTTTCCATGAAAAATATTTTTAGTTTAATTTAAGTTCAATCTAAAACTCAGTGGGATAGAGACATGGAGGTGTTTTATCACTTTTTTTGAATTATTTACCACTAAGGTATGGTTCATAGGGAAATCCATAAACTGCAAGATGTTAAACTCCAGAAAATGAGAAAGAGTTAGAAAAGTTTTTGGGTTGTTTTTTTTTTTTTTTTTTTTTAATATGGAAAAATCTAGTTTGATAAATTAACATTTTGTTTCAATCTCTTTTATAACAAAGTCCACATAAAACTGGCTATCTTAAAGCATGGGCTTTTTGAGATCTTACGGCAAATGAATGTACTAGATCATATGAAAAACTGCACTAAGCCTTTTAATTTCCTTACTTTACCCACATTTCTTCTTCTTGTAACTGCTACCTCAATAATAGTAATCTTTATTATTACCATAGCCCTAACTTTAATGTAGATTCTTAATTCAGAATTTCACATCCAGGAACAACCTTTCCCCTCCCAACTCAATGTTATGGATTACGTATGTAGAATAAAAGCGTGTCTCAGATTAAAAAAGTTCACACTAAAATAGATACTTGGTAAAAGCAAAATTTGAGTTCTGTTTAGCAAGATACTGCAGCGTTTCACTTCCAAGTCATGATTTGGGTCTAGTGGGATTGTGTTTTAGTCCACTGAAACCATAGCAATATCAGGGTGAGAGTAATGCCAAATGAAGACAGGCTTGTACCAGCGGTAATTGGAAGGAATTAGGATGAGAAGGCAGAAGTGTAGGAAGTGGAGAAAAAATATCTTGCTATAGTTTGTATTAATCCATTACCAAGGCAAATGCAATCTACTTGGATGGAAATTAACAACCTTTATACATTATATTGACTAAGCCAGAAGTATGTTTTTCTCTCTGCACTGATTCTTTCGCTCACTAGACTGTTTAACTCAAAGCACCTGTGTCAAGAAGACAAAAGAGGTCTATGGTGTCCTAGTCAGTATTTTCTCTCGAGTGCTGCCATCAAGTGTGTTCTGTTAACATTCACTATTGAACCCTAAAATGTTGCTGCCCATTCAGTAGTAGCCACCATTATGGTGAGTTCAGGTGTCTGCTTTAGTCTTCTGAAATTATTTATTAGAAATTAGCAAATAGAAGGTGTCCAGCTGGCAAGTCGACTGAAAGATTATGGAGTATGTTTTGAGCAATCAGATGTAGAATGTAGCAGAGCCAGGAGTGAGACTTCCTCTGTTGTGCTGTTTTTCCTAGCTATTATTTATTTGCTTGTCAGTGAGATTCCATCAAAGGAAATTAATCATCAGCTTTTTCAAAATCTTATTCTGTTGCATGTGTTTTGTCTGTCTGTGACACACTGCATAGTCGTAATTTGTGACGCTTGAGTCAGTTAAATGACATCTAAGCCTTTCACAGATTCATTAATTATTTTTATAAAAACTGAAAAATATGATATACTGATATGAATTAGCTATGAACACCCTTTCTGAAGCCCTGAGAGAATTAACAGAACTTTCCAAGCTTCCAAAAGGGTGAGGGACACGAGCAATTTTTTTCAGATTTGTGCTTTCCAGTTGTGGAAAGCATGATGTGAAAGTAGCTTTATACTTTTTCATAACTTGTTTTGCCAAACAATGCTCCTGAAGTAGCTCTTGCTGTGTTTCCTCCCTGTGGCATGTAATTCTGTGTTAATTAAGAAGCAGAAACAATTTATGCTGTCTACCTTGGTTTAGATTGCTGCTAGTAATACCAAGAAAGTTCTTTATTAGAGAGATTTTGGGTTGATATTCAATATTAACATGACTGAATTCTTCACTACTTTTGGAATACAACATTTAACATTTCTGAAGTGAGGAGCTGATAAAAACCTGCTTTTAAAAGGGAGTTTTCTGTCATCATGAATATTTGTAAAATACTACATATTATTTATGGGCAGACCTATTTTTCAGCTAAGGATCTTTCAGACACTGGCATACACATAGCAAAGCCACGAAACAGGTGGTGAATTAATTTTGAGAAAAATAACATAAAACAGTGCAACACTATGTAAATATTTGACAATCTGTTTAGTATCTTAGTTTAAAAAAAATAATCAAAATATACCTACCTTTACCATATAAGCAAATGAAATTGAATCTAATTTACATCACTCGTTTGGTTACAGGTATTTAGAAGATCTAATGCATCTTTAAACTGTCCAAATGCCCTCAACAGTGATCCAACAGCTGCAGCTTGTTATTTGTCTCTAGCATCAAGCCACATATTAAATCATTGTAGTAGAAAACAAAATGACTTAATTTTAGGCCTATGACTAGTTTATTTCTTTCTCAAAATGTCTAAAGCTTGAACACAAATTTTCCTGTATCCCACACACAGAGAAATGAATATTTGTGCTATTGTTGCTATGTTGTTGACAGATGGAGAAGATGGCATTACAAAGCAGCCAGAAACAATTAATGCCTCTATTAAGCTGCGTGTAGCTTTCCAAGGGTTACAATTCACCTGTTCCTTTTTTTTTTTTAAAGTTGTATCCCCCAAGAAGTTGAACAATAATTTTGCCAGATGTTTTGCCCATGGGACAAGAGATCACATATACCTTAAATCCTTAAATATGTGAATTATAAAAATCAGTAGGTTTTAATTTTACATTGTATTTTTCCGATGTAAAAGGAAGTAGCAAATTTAAACTGAATCAGAAGTGTGTTCCCTCTCTCTGCCCTGCCCCAGCCCCCTAAACCAGCACATTACTGCATCTGTGGAGCTCATTGCCATGGTGGGCCATGGCTTGAAGATTATTGCTCTGTTAAAAAATAAATGGTACAGATTCACAGTAACTTGTTCATTGGCAGCAATTAAAAACAAAGACCTGGTTACAAACTCCAGCTCGGGTGTTCCTTAAACTGATGATTGTCAAACCAAAAGAGAGGTCAAGTGATATTAAAGTATGGCTGTAGCCTTTTTTGTCATATGCATTCCCTAAGTTCATGCCACCATATGGCCGTTCTCCATCCTGTGTTCCCAGAGATCACAGGAAGTCATGAACACAGTTAACACCAAAGTCTCTTTCCAGCTTGCTTCATTAGATGGCAAAAAGTTTTTTAGGTCATGGTATTCATTAGGTTATCCTTCAAAATTCCTGTAATTAGTGAAATAACAGTTTCTAGTCGACCGGGATTGAAATGATCTGCTTCTGGATGTAAAAATCTCATCCTGACATTGTTCAGTTATGGAAAATAACTGAGGAAAACAGAAGTCTGTAACAACAAAAAGTTTTGCGTCTTTGAATGAACTATTCATCCACTTAGTTTAATAACAGTAAAATAAATCACACATGATCTTTCATGCCTCATCAGCCTATTTATAACAGTCTGCCCTTTATTATGACAGATTTTATGATATTTTGTGACGACCAGTCATGGGGAAAAAAATGTTTAATGTACTGACATCTAATTTTATTATCTCTGATATCTATTCATTTTCTCAAAGCATTTCTTTGAATAGGTGCCAGTTTGAGCTACTGTACTTTCAAAGCTGGGCTATGACAGGATCAAGAGCTAATCTAATAAATCAATAAGGAAGTCAAAAGACCAGTCATAGAGACAACTACATAATTCACTGTTGACAGTAGTAACATGTAGAGCTTAGCTAAGCAATTTTTCTATTTATTACTAAATTTTATTTTTCTAAAGTAAAATGTCCATCCCCCAAATGCGTATTCCATTCTTCTGTGTTTCTGCTGCTTTGTAATATATAAAATGTGGTTTCCATGCCTGATTTGCATGAGAGATTCTAGTCAAGAAAATTTGTTTACTTATTTTTTTTGTTTTAAACTTAACCAGCTGCAAGAGGCTAGCTGGTTATTCCTGCAGTCTAGTATGTTAGGGTGCTCAAAATATAGCAGAACTGGAACCCCAGAAGTTCATGCTGTTACTATTTGTGCGACAACCTGTAGTCTTTCAAGGGTGCATATCTCTGAACTTCCTCGTGCAGAATAAACTTGGGCATTGCTGAATCTTACCAAATGCAACATGAGACTTGTTCAACCAACCACACTCATTCTTCTCTTGTGGCAGTTTATGTATAAAGACTAGAAGCCGTAATGCAACTAGGCAAGCCTATGTATCGCATGATTGCAACTAGTGTGTGTGTGTGTGTGTGTGTGTGTGTAGTTATCTTTAATGGAAGCTACATTTATGCAGTGGAAGGAGACAGCACAGCAGTCTTCCAACTTGCTGATCTAAGCATAGCCCAGAATAGAAAGCAAAAAAACTATATATAATGTTAATAATACCTTTCCTCCTTTCCCCACTCCTCCTCCTCACCGTTTTTCTGCATTCTTTTGCTGGTTTTCATGTAGTTAAGTGTTTGTATTTGCTCGTTTTTGCCATAGGCTTGAGATTACATGAGATAAAGGAATCTTATTTAGAATGATAATAAATAAGGATGGTGGGTTCCCTTTAGAGAGGAAATGAAGTCTTATTTTGACCTCCATCACTAAACCAAGTGAAGGAAATTTCAGTAGCTGCCTCTGTTCGAAAGACATGTACATGCAGCTTTTGGAGACAGATATGGGCCAGATATATGGCCAAATATGGTATTTCCCATCACCATCTCAAGGTTGGTTAAAAGAACGCTGTACCAGAAAGTGATTAACAGTAATACACGCTCTTTCCCATGTGCAGTATCCATACAAATTCAGAGAGGAAGGAGACGATAAAACAGTAGGGTGAAATCCCTGTGCAATAGCCAGGCTGTGCTGGGCACATAATTGTACCTTTCCAGATTTTTGCACGAGCAAGTCTTTGTAGCATGAGAGGAGCATAAGGCAGTGACTATGTAGCTGTAAAAACAGGGTGGGTTTTTTCTGATGCTGATTAATCTGAAATCTCCTGCTTGTGCTTTCATACTTGCTCTTTGATGTAACAAGACTAATTTCAAAAGAGACATCATAGCTCTAGATACCAGAAGACGTGTAGTTAAATTGTAGTAATACTCTGTAGCTATTGCAGATTTATGACGGGCAGGTGGAATGTAATTGAAGTGTCATTTATATAGAATCTGTAAATCTTGTATAGAGCAGAAATGCAATGATACCATTTTAATATTATGAGTGGCAAAGATTAAGGTATGAAAACTCTAGGTATAGTCTTTACACTTTGATGCAGATAATAGCAATCACTGACAACTGAAAGAAGGTTTGTGGATGGAAAATAACTGTGCAAATAATTGTTATAAGGAGTAAATGCCAGTGTTTTCCTACCTTTTTTGATTTGCCTGTGTTAAAAAAAATAAAAATGTTACAGTTCATCTGTTTCATGACATTTTCCCTGACCTTTATAAATTCTTACTACTGGTCAGGGAAACAAGAGTTTGAAACTCCCAGTTTGTCATTTCAGGCATAGAATACACAGAGAATGTAAAGTTAAAATCAAAGGCAAATAAGTTGTCTGGTTCAAGAGGGAATAAATGTGAATACTGTGTAAATTAACTTACGATCAGCCTCACGTGGTTCTCATGGCTTTCATTGCTTGCCTCCTTCAAGGCTAATTGCACCGAGCAATAATAGAACAAACTTGTTCTGGCAAGCTGCTGTGGGTCAGGATGTATTTTGCCTTTTGCTCTCTTACCAGATGATCTGGCTATTTGCTATGCTTCCTAGGGGACAAATGAGATGATTTCTTGACTTTTTTTTCTAATTTTCAGCTTCACCAGAAGGTACTATGATTCCAAGGTGATGTGCAAATGTATGCACCTCAGAATATTGAAAGGAATTAATAGGCCACAAAAAAAACCCGAACAAACAACAAACAAAAACCCAAAACCACTCACCCAAAAACCTCCACAAATGACCAAAAAGAAAAGAGTAACAAAAAGAAAATTTTTCTAGCAATGTATGGAGGAAAGTGTGAAATAAGTGTGAAATTGTGCCCTCCTAATCTACCAAAAAGGAAAAATTGGAAAGCATAGCAGGATTATACCACTGGATTGAAAGAGAGGTGATCTGAGAAACTAGCTTTAATGAGTACTCACTATTTTACAAACAGAGGCTGGATTTCTGTTTCAGAGGTTGATTTGGATTCTGCTGTTAGTGAAATATGATGTTCTGGTAAAGCCTGTGATTTGCAATGTTGTTCTGGATGAGGCAACATCAGAGTTACTATGGTACTTCTCACAGCAGACAGACAGTAAACATGTTTTTTTAATACAGAGGAAAAAAGAAGGGTGCATTTCTGTATTACTTTCAAACACAATTCAGACTCTCCTAGGAAGGATACCAAACTAAATTAGTGCAGACAGCCAATGAAAAATGAGTTTCTACTCTATGAATAAGACAAAATTCTCCTCTGAGTGACCACCACCACGTGTGCAGCAATGATTACACAAGCCACTTGAAGCAATATAAAATCCACTCCCAGACTCCCTCCTGTCCATCCAATTCTATACAAAATTGCTTGCATAGAGAAGTCATATATATTCCAGTCAGGTATGAGTATTGTGTGCAAAAAATCTATTCATTAGGTGTCAGGTTGGGGTAAATGAATGACATAACCTTTGTAGAATTTCTTCTTCTGTTATTTGCAATTACTTTATGACAAAAGGAGGCTGAGCACAAACTAAAAGTGATTCTTCCTTTGTCAGTCAGTGAATCAAGATGCACTTGAGAATATCGAAAGGGAGTCTGTATTGCTAACCCTATAAAACAAGTGGTCTGCTGTTGTTAATTTTAGTGCACTAGAGCTGAGGATTAGTTATCCCTTCAGAACTGAAAAGGGGAAAAGCCATATATGTGTTATTAAACACCAGCAATTAAAAAAATCAGCAAATACTACGATATGATTTTTGCAGACTTTGCAGCCGATGATTAGGTGTCTAACCACTGTATACTCAAACAGGTAATGGCATTTTCAGTGACGATCAATGTGGGATTAGAGATATATATGTAGGTGAATGAATATAAATTTAATTTAAAATCTGCAATTTATGCATATGAAGCTCTGAATTCAATTTTTGGACTCAGCCATTAATAGTATGAAGCAGTGTCTCTTAACCTAATTAAGAGAAGGATAATTTCTCAATCTCCTGTCAATTTTCATCATTAAAAAATTAAAACTGTATTTACAACTAAAATTCCTTTATTTATCTCAACATATTAAATAGCAAAAAGCTATTTATTTCTTCAAATTCACAAATTTCCAGTGAAATGAATCACGTAAGATAATTTGGGCCCAGCCTATTTGTTCACTAAGCAATTCACTACTTCATGCAGTGGCATACACTTACTTATTTGTATAGGTATTAATAAAGTTGTCTCCCAAGGATATATGCTCTTGAAGTGGGATAGATGAATATTAGGAAAACGTTGTCTCATGAGGTAGTGGGTAGTGGCAGAGTAATTAGTATGTTCTAGGGTATCCCTAGTATATTAAACATGCATCTCCGATGTCTTTTCCACAAAAGCTTGTCCTTGCTGTGTTTGATGAGATTTTAGCCTTAAATACCCTGTTGATTGACTTTCTGTGGGTATTCAATACTGCCTCCCAGAGTTTCATAAATCCTGGTAAAGTCACAAGTGCTCGAGTCTGCACTTGGCAATGTAAAGTTCTTTCTGAACATATGTCAGTAAAATTATTGTGATCTCTAAAGCTGAAAAACTTCATATATGAATGAAAACTCTAACCACCCAAGTGCATTTGAGAGAAAATGTTTTGCAGAACATATTAAGCAGCCTAGATTATTTTTAGCTTTTCTCTTCTAAGTAAAATCTTCTGTGAATTACATAATTTATTAATTTTCTCTAATATAAATTTGGATTTATATGCCCAAATATAGGGCTGGAGGTGGGTGTTATTAAACTCTTATACCCTATAGTAGTAGGTGTTTCTGTATGAGAAATAGCTATGTTTAAATTCACTTCATTTCCTCAAATGAAAAAGGATCACACGCTCTCCTATGGGAAAATGTGCTTTCCTAAAGAATTCAACAAGGGAGGGAAGGAACTTGAAAATTCACCTGCAGCCAGTGAGTTGCCAAAGCTGCAGAAATAGACAAATCATATCACTTCATTGTCTGCTTTGAGCAGACGTAACCTATAAACAGCACTTTTTTTTTTTTTTTACATAGATGAAAAATCTTTTATTAAACTGAGATTTTTAAAGAGCCCAGGTTAAGTTGCTATTTCCCCATACTTTTGTTGAAAGAAAAATTGTGAGGTACCCTTTTAGGCAGCTTCCCAGAGAGCAGATGTCCAACAGTGTGATGAAAAAATTACATTCACAAGTATAACCAGATAGTTAGCGGCATATAATCCTAACTGTGTTTAATTGTATTTATTTCGTTCAGTTGAAAGATTATTTTTCTTATATTGCTTTTTATAAGTCAGGAACACAGAAACACCATCCTCTCCTCCAAGTGATGATGAGAAACAAACCACCCTCACCCCAGCAGAACCAGCCACATCTGCATTCCTTACACATCTCTGTCTGTGCTGGAACAAAACCAATGGGAAAAAAGAAATGAGAGCTTTACCTTGCCTGATGGTCTTTCTTTTTTTTTAATGCACTGGGTGTCTATAAAACATTGATTACACAACACTTTACTATTTTGAAATGTATGTATTGTTACAGCATTTCCCATAGTTGTAATGTGGATACAGTTCTCAGATTGTGCGCTTCCAGACAAGCTGATTAGGGTGCCATAGCTCTGTCTGGTATCTCCTGTGCAGAAGTATGTCTGCCAATGTTGCACAGGAAACCTGCCCCATTCGATCAATCTGTTATTCTCAGGACTTATCTGTTAATAGCAACCCTGCCATATGGTAAATCTGATGCTCCTCGTGCTTTGTCGGACAATGTTTTGTACTTGTGCAACAAAACCAAATCCAATTGAGTCCAACTAGTCCAAATATGTTGTTTAATTTTGTGTGCAAAGACTACATACACCACTTTTTCAGTAAGCCCAGCTTCTCCTGAATGGCTGGATTTGCCATATGTGAGCAATAAACACAGACAGGATTTCTGAAGGACTGATAACTCAGATGAAATGTGAGATGAAATGTGACCATCTCTAGCATTGTCTGCAGACTAGGTTTTCTAGGTAGAAAGCAAGCATCCAAGGAATTCTGTATATGTTTGTCCTACCCATAACTCAGTTGAAGTTTCTCATGCTTAAAAGTAGCTTGAGGCTCAAACTCAACATGGTCCTTATTTCATAAATTTCCTCAGTTTCTCATTAAGGTAAGCCATTTATTTCAATCAAATTAGCCATATCTATAGAAACTTGTCATGATTTTACTATAGGTCTCCTGAATGATAATATGAATTGTATCTGATTACAGCCAGGTTCTGTTCTTGACACAGAATTTGTTGTAAAAAGGGTGACATTTGGACAGAAAGTTTAACTATAAACTAGACACCTTTCCCCATACTCTCTCTATCCTTTTTATTTTTAGGATAGGATTTTTATATATATATCCTATATAAATAGGATATTTATATATCCTATCTATTCTTTTTATATCTCTTCCATTATTTTAGATTATTTCATCGAGAAGTCAACTCTATTGTATTCTGCCACAAAATAACTTTCCACAATTTCCAGTAACTCTGAGGCACTGTGCCTCTTTGATGTTACCCACTGTGGTGAGACAGAGTTAGGTTGAATCTAATTTTAGGGCACAGGTGAACACAGATGTAATATCTTTTCCTGAACCTTAAGGCAATCATCTTTTCATCTTCACATTTACACAATGGGGATTAAAACAAACAAACAAACAAGGCATCTTTCTTTTTACCACATCACCTCATTGGTCTTTTTAGAATAATTGATGAAAACACCATATTTAAACTTTGCACACGTTAATACTTAATACTTTTTCCATGGAGGGTTCCATGGAAGATCTATCTATGGATATTCCTGTTTAAATACATATGAGCATAGGTGATGCTAACTGCAATAGGCTTCATGAGAGGACTTCTAATTTTACAGATCCCCAAAACATGTTTTTGTTTTCACTGTTCTTGCTGAGAATTTTCCAGGTGCTGACCTGGATTTTTCACCAATTGGATGGATGCCAAGCTACTGCATATTTAACTACCATAGGAATTTATTCTCATTAGTATCCCCATGACAGAGTAAATAATCAAAACCATTTCATATAATAATGCAGTCATTTTTGTTCCTGAGTAAGCTCCCGAGGGTAAGACTTTGCTCTCAGTTTGGCAGTCTAATGTGTGGTCTTGCTTTTGCCATCACATTTATGACAACCAAAAGATTAGAAAGGGGGAGGAAAATCGAAGCACAAGCATCAAAAACCATTTGACAGAACTTTTGTCCTAAGGCTGCTGAAGTGATGCATCTGTCCCCATCTCACATTTCCTTTGACTTCTGCTACACTTAGTCTCCAGCTGGAATGACAGTAATTCTCAATCATAAAAATAAACATCATAAAAATTATGCAAATCCTGGAAGAATTTCTTGCCTTACACATAGGAGCAGGCAAACTGGTATATATGTATGTAACAGGGGCATTTTGAAACTTTTCAGGCCTAACTGCTTGTAGGAGGGACAACAGCTTTCTTTCAGAGAGTATTTTTTTTTAATACATAACACTGAACTTCTGTTGCAGTAGGGAATCCTCAAAAAGTAAAATGTAAGTCTGTTGCATCATATAAGGTTTATTAAATGGTCACAACCTCTTTTAATGCTGCTTCTGTAACATATTTTGTAAAGGATCAAGTGGAACTTCAGTAGTATATACACCTTTTTCTCTGTATGGGGAAATTATTACAAATGAAGGCTGGAAAAAGTGCCATTTCTAGCAAGTACCAAAAAAACGCTGCAAAGAAAGCACTTGTATGTTTTACTGACCTGGATGAGCCATCATTTAGAGATACTGTGTATGTAGATAAAAAGAACAAAGATTAGTTGAATAGCTATTTTTCACATCATTTTTTTCACATCATTTTTCTTGCAGATCATTTTGAAGTAACGATATGTTTTAGTGTGGTACATATATTCTTTAACAAATTGTTGCATGCTATATTGGATCTATGCGATCAGATGAACATGTTCCTAGCATGGGTGAATTATTTGTTTCTTCATTTTGTTTAACATCATTAGATCTTTCCTTTTTCTTTTTGCTTGGGGTGTAGGAAGTAAATTAGAACTACAAAAAAACTTATTTACTATCTGTATGGTCTACAAATCAGAGGATTAGGGTTTTCAACATCTAGAATAACTTTTTTAAGCATTTGTTTTAGAGCATAATGTATGTTCTGGCTTCTGTTTATAGGGCATCAACCAATTCTCATAGATTTAATGGATGCTCATTCTTGAAAAAGAGCAATGTATTTATGAACTTAGAATAAGAAACTGTTTTTTCAGGTTTTAATAGTATTAATAGGAATCTTTAAGAGAAGAGTGGATTAATTTTGAAAAGCTATTCAGAAAGGACTCTCACACGAACCTTATCATTTTAGGTACAAACAGACTCTTGCTAATTTTAAGATACTGTGATGCAGGTGGGAGGCTGCAGAGTACAAAAAAGGCAGTTGTGCTTCTAGAGGAACCGCGGGTGACAGACAAGAAAGATAACAGAGGAGGAGAGCATTTGTAACTGTGAGATCTCATTAATTTCGTATCTATGATGCTGTTGGATGTTGCAGATGATTCCAAAATTACATGCGGATTCTGCAAACACTGCCATGTTTTTTTGCTAAAATAGTGTGACTTCTGCTGGTGCAACACAAGGCTGAAAAGTTACTTTTGTGAATCCAGCTGCTGGTATTCATACTGCATAAAGGAACCTTATAACTCAAATTCTGAACCAAAAAAGTCCTTCCACTGTGGGCAGCGGCTGAAACTCAGTCGTAGCTGAGCTGGAACTTTGGGCCACGCTGTGTGGTTCAAGTCCCTGCAGGGTACATTTGTCAGCCTCTTGAAAGAGATTAATGAAATAGTGACCCATTTAGCATCAGGCCTCACTGGATTGCTAATATGCTTCAAGAACTTCACAAAATCTTTTTAAAGAAACCACGAATTTGTTGTTAAGAGACTTTTCAAGGACTCTGGGGTGCTCCATGGTCAGTAACAGGCCTTGTCGGGCCAGCTGAAACATGCACTTTCTTTATTCAGCTTCGTTAACAGTCATATTGTGTGTATTGTATCTGTTGGAGTACTGTTTACCTTGAACTCCCTCAGGCTTCAAAGTAAACTTGCATGGAGAAATTAGAATATGATTTTGTTTGTGCTGCTGTGCTGCTTTGTTCTATAGACTGGGTTTCTTAGTGGGGATGTTGATGAGGAACACCAAGTGTCATCATCTATGATTTACGCTTCTTGTTGTTTGGCTTTTCTCTCACATTCTCATTAAAGATTTTCCAAAATCTGTTAGGATATAGGCAGCTTAACCCCCTGTCTCAACTCCTTATGTAAGGTGTAGGGTTTTAATCTCATTTGTTTGGATTGCCAGGCTGGAATAACAAAGTCAGACATTGTGCAGGTATTGGGCTTTTGCATATTTAAAGTGCAAATCTTTTATGAGGTACCTCTCTTTAGAGAAAACAGTTTTGCACCCATTATTCTTACGGAATGTGACAGTAAGTCAGCGATGGGAATCTCAAGGGACCCAAGTGTCAGCGGTAGAGCCAAGACTGCAGCTGCATCTCCAGGGTCTTGGGTCCGTTTTCAGACCTGCAGATACCTCTGTCCTCTGCAATCCCCCCATAGGGAATCATGCTGGACTTCCACTGAGGGCCTCTCTAGCTCATGTTAGCCGTCACCGCACTCTACTTAACTCAGGTGTCCTGAGCTGTTCTCTGTGGTAGATTCTTCAGTCCGTGAGGTTTTTATTTTACTGACTTTTTGTCTTTTAGTCCCCCAAATTGGCATGTTCCTATTTGCCCCAAAGAAAAATGAATTACATCTAGAACATAACGAAGTGACTGTTGGAGGATGGTATTGCATGTCTTCTAATTAGAAGGCTGAGCTAAACTGTGGCTTCCTGAATATGTCGGGGGAAAGTGCTGAAAGTTATTAATCTGCAAATACACCTTTTTGCACTTTAAAAAGCTGCGCTGAGTGCTGAATACATTGTCTCAGACCCCCATTTTGACATAAAGCAAAGCTGCACGCCTGACCCATGCCAATCATTTCTTAAGGAATGCAGAGTGCCATATAAGAACATGGTGCTTATTATACAATGGCAATATACTTGGGAATTTCAGGACGAGTTGTCTGTGGACTTGACATACTCCCTCTGCGTGTCAAGTGCTTCTATTTCACTTAAAAATTCAGGGAAAGGAAACTGCTTCTGTTCTGCATATTGGAAATTTGAAAGCAGCTTTTAGGCAATTCTAATCTATCCGCTGGTTTATACTGTGGGATTTAGTAATTCTGTGGTATTTGGATTGTAAACATCCTGTTGGGGCATGTGATGCCTCTGCCATCCAAGTCCATGACAGGTTGGGCACTCTAGTGACTCCAGCCATTAAAATTTGGGCTACAAGCCTACACTACCTGAAAATTTTCAATGTCATTATGAGGAAAATGAATACCAGCAATGGAGTCACAATTTTCCAGTATAACACCTGACAGCTTCAATGGAACAGTGATTTCAGCCCAGGAATCCTTATTTTCTTCTTTAAGCTTAGCCCTTTAGTTTGAAAATGGACTTTATTTAACAAGTACTTCAACGGAGGTACCTGCAAGGAAACCTGTTTAAAGGTTTAGGGCTCCAATGGGAGAGCCATCTCCTGGCACACCATCAGCGCGGTGTCTCTTATCACCAACCTGCCATCTCACACTCTTGGATGCATCCTTTATTCTTTTTGCAATAACAATAACTACTACTTCTTACAGAACACAAACCGCAAAATTATGTTTCCAATACTCTTGCTACTAGATTTTGAGCTTGCTTGGACAGGGTAGTCCTTACTTTCTCTGTGGTCACATATTACAAATAACATAAGCAAAATGCTGCAGAAGGGAAGTTATACAGCAAGGTAGAGGACAATCTCCTTTGCTCCATACCACCGTTGTTGTGCCTTCAGTGGAGAAAAAAGTGAAAAAGTAAAAGGCAAACATGCATAAAACTTTTGCAGAAAGACACTGTATAATACATGAGACTATCTAAGTATGTACTTAGATGTTTATATATGCTTCTAATCTCACTCTAGTGCAGCTATTTTCCATGTTATGTAAATACATTTCGCGGCAGATTTTCAAACTGTGCTGTTGACCTTATGGATTTTACTTTCCAATAATACTGGATTATACCATAAATCTTTCTGTAGTGAGAAATTCTTTAAAAAAAAAATAAAATTCTCTATCTGATAGAGTGCTAAATCTTTTCCTTTTTTAGAGTATTTTTGCAGATTTCGGTCACCGTCCATTGTAGTCAATTATCTCTGAAGTCCTCATAAAGCTGATACAGAGGTGCCTTTGAAAAATAACAGGGGATCCTGAATTTCACATTTGAATAGAGATTGTTTTTATAATAAAAATATCCAAAGAGACTTTTTTACGTGATATTGAGCTAGTGATGTGAATGAGTAATAGTTCTATACTGGACAAAAGCAGCTCTGAATTAACAAGAGTTGATACACACCTGACAACTAATGGGATCTATTTTGAGGAAGTTGACTTTCTTCTAACTGTTTCCTTTTTGCAGATATCTCTTATAAATAATGACAGCCCTAGAAATATGCAGCTTCTTGCATGTCATCTAAATGGAGCTTTGAATGAAAAAACTTCCTTTTTGCATTTCTTAAAATGTTTTTTCTCAAGACGTTTGCTCATTGGCCAGAAGTTTTAGCTAGGGTAGATATGTAGAGATAGGTGTAAAACTCATAAAGTGGGGATTTACTAAATAAATGCCAATGGGCTCCTCTAATAAAATGATGCAGTGTGCCCAAGCAGCCAAATTAATTAAAGAACAAAGCATCTATTTACAAACAAATATTTTGGTAACCAGTAGTGAAAGCACAAGATTAAGGTGGCCAGTTCTCTTAATTATTTCCCAAGGAATCGATCTGCTACTTATCAGTAGCTTAATTTCCTGAGCTATCGGTACGTTTACAACGCTGTAATAAGCACTTTGGTAGTTTGTTTATTTTCCCTGGGATGCTTAATGTCCCATTTGAGAAAATACCAAGTCCTGTCCATGCTCTGTTGTCACAGCTGTGCATCCTTCACTCATCATTAACCTAGATTTGTATTGTGTCTTGATTCTTCTTTAGTACATTTTCAAGGACCATGGAGACAGGTGAATTTTACAAGCCTTTTCCAGACTGATCTTAAAATAGGAAGTTGTAAACCGTTTTTCTTTTTCTCTCTAGAAAACAGCTCCTTGCCAAGTGTTGCCATCGAAATGAATTAGCCCAGTAGATGCTGTAAACGTGACCATGTATTTAAAATCCACAGTCTCTTCAAATGGTTTGGTATAAGTGATTTTGGTATTTTCCCTGAGACCAGCCTCCTGAAAATGCACAGCTCTGGAATGTTTTTGGACAGGCAAGACAAAAATTACCTCTTTGCCATGTTAGTGTTGTTGGAATCTTTTCCATAGTAACCCAAATATAGTGGTATCATTCTTCATGCAATTATTCTTAATTTTAGCTTTACATACACATGTGAATGTCATTAATTGTCATTATGCTATAAGGTTGTTCCAAAGACATGCCTAGAAACGTGTGGTGTTAAGAAACTGGAGGAGATTCTCTCATGCTCCAGAAGTTAAAACAGCTTTTGTTATAGACGGTAGTGCCCCCAGCAGCTTTCTGATTTAAAGCAGCGTTCAGAATTACAGCAGCTTCCTGGAGGCTGCCTGTGGGCTACTTTGTTGTCTGGAATATCCCCAGATTTTCATAATATTTTAACAAAGACAAAGACATCTGGGGAAGACCAGTGAGAGGCCATTTACCATGTAGCTGTGCTGCCTTTGCTGCAGGACAGATCCTTGCCCAGAGCCATGGTAGCAGCAGGACTGTCCTGTTCTGCTTGCATGCTGCTAGCCCGTCGTGAGTCCTGCACCGCTACTGGCATTATATGGATGAACATAAAGAAGCATAACCATTTTAAAGGCACGTAGTTCATGATTTATTTATTTATTTTAAGAGAAGAATGCAGAACTAAACTTGTTTAAATTAAAGAGCTGTCTTGGACGTCTCAAAACCCACACATGGGAGATCTTAGGTAAAAAACAAGTGGCATTTTGGGACAGATTAAGATTTGAATATTCACAGTGGTAGGTTTATTAGTAGTTTGATAAATACCAGATCGGCTTTGCATTTTTTGCTCATAGGCATCCAGTGCTTAGGTTTTTGAAAGATGCATAGAACACTTCATTTTTCAATCCAAATGGGAATCAAGACTGTATTGGGGTTGAAGTAAAGTTGATGCTTGTTTGTGTGAAAGAATGATCTCAAATATGGCTAAAGGCAGAAGTTAAAGGTTTCTCTCATTACAGTTCAAGCCCAGCAACAATGAGCCAGGAGTGTTTATGCTAACAAGGAACTAGCAAGGTTTAGGAGTTCTGTAATACAACAGTTCTCACTCTCAGTACAAACTTTGACTAGTTTTGAAGAGCCAGAGAGGTGTGATATGGTCTATGGAGTGGTGTTTTGCTGAGGTTGTTGAAGGAAGGATTTCTGGCTGCTTTCGCAGACATAGTCTTTTGCTAGAAGTGTAATTCTTTGCGCTGGCACATCTCCAACTCTCCTCCTGAGTGTTCATACGCTCAAAAGAGGCTAAATTCAAGAGATTATTCTCCCTGTTTTGATGTTCGCTATTTATCTTGACTTCAGATATGTACATAACATTCCATGTCTGTTCCCCATTGGAATGAACCCTGGTATAGTCATACTTTGCATTTTCATAGTATAAAAGACATAATTTGTCTCAAAACAGATGACCATGTTCTCAGGAGGGAAAATGCTTCTGAGCGGCAAGTGTCTTCTCTTTGGATTTGTCTTGGGAGAGAAATGTTATAATGTTACTAACTAGCAGAAATGTGCATTTTTGTGGTGTTCTTTCTATGGCTCACCTACAGTCCCAGCGTGTTTGGCATTTGCCTTGTCTGACAGTATTTACTTGCTCAGCCTAGCATTTTGATGTAATTCACTTCTGTGTAGAGTCCTGTTTGAATTAGATCATCTAGTTTCTGATCATAGTGGTTTCTATCAGTATCATAACCAGAATGTTTCTGGCTAGTCCTGTCTTTTTTCCCCCCTTTTTGTCCTCCCTTGGTTGATGTGCAATCTTAATTAACCTCTACTAGCAATCTGGGGGGAACCCCGCTTTTTTAGAAGGTGGCAGCAAAGAAGAATATCAAAGGCATGTATGAAAAAATTAACTTGGAAAATTCTTCTTGGATTATAGTATTTATAATCTCATGCTTTTGCAGAGTTCAGAAAAAGGCTGCTACTCCATGCCACATTTTAAAATATAAATACATCTACTCATTCTTTTTTTTCTTGGCTTGTATATTGTCTTTCTACTTTATTTTGCAAAATAAATGTGTGACACCATGATCTCTTTTCACTTTAAATATTTTTTCCTAGAAATCTGCAAATATTGGGGACCATTGTTCCTAGTGGCACTATCTTCCTGACTGCTGCAGAACGAGAACCATGTATGTGATTTGCACTTTATTCTCGACAGACATTAACTTGCTTCCCTCCTTCAGAAAACTGCTGAATATTATATAGGCCCTATGAGATTTTTTAAATTCTCATTTGAACATGGTTGATGACATGGTGTTTCATCCTGGTGCCAGACACATTAATGTCAGCTGCTACACCATTCCAGCATAAGTCTTCCCACAGCCTCGTATTTCTGAAAGGTGCTCTTTATGAAGGACATGTCTTGGTTCAAAGAAGGGTCAGTGGGAGTTAATTTTATGAATTATTTTGCATTTATACAACATCTTTTATTCACTGATAATTTAGAGTTAATTACACCTGAGAATCCCAATGGGTAAACTAAAGCACAGCATTCAGTGAGTACAATATCAAAAGCAGCAGCTAACTGAAGGACACTGGAGTTTGTCACTTTTCAATGACACAGCATTTATGAAACTTTGCAGGGGAGAAATTCCAGTTTGAGAGTTGGCGACTAACTAGGCACTCTGTTTAAAATCTAAATCTTGCATGCCTAATGACAGCCGCCTTAAAGTTGCATTTGAAAATTCAGCCCCTTGGTAATATGCTAAAAGCTATACAGAAAATCAGTGGTGAGTTAGGACAAAGCTAAAATCGTGAGTCTGCTACTTTGAAATTGTTTGTAATGGTTTTGCGGCTATTCAGGATATATTTTGATTAAAATGAAACTTGACATTTACATCATAGAAATATTTGTTTTGTACACAGTCGGAACAAGAAAAGCTGAAACCTTCCAATCTTTCCTGAACCAGCAATTTGGAATTATTTATGGGGAAAATGTAATATTTCATTTTCATATTTTCAATTAAAGCAGATTGAAAACAAAGCTGTCCAGATCAATTCAGTGAAAAGAAATATTCTGACTTGGGCTAAAATAACCCTGAAATGAAACCTTTCATTTATTCTATTCCTTTTCATGTGTCATTGGTGGTATTTTTTTTCCTCCAGTAGAAAATACAAGTGAGAAAAAAACATCAATGTTTTTAGTGTTGGGTGTTTGTTTCTCAGAAATTGAATTCTTATTTAAAATATTATCACTGAAAATATTTACCATCTCTACCTCAGTCCATCTACAGCTAATGATTCTATATAGCCTTTTGGAGTGTAAAGAATGGTTTGCACTTATCTGCGGCTGGGTGACGTCAGTGTGGAAGAGAATCCACTCAGAAGACTTACACCTTGCCACAACATACTTTTGTTTCATCAATAACCTTTTTTCTCCTTTGGTTACATTGGTCTTTTTAATTAAAAAATTTATGTGGTATTTGAACAATACCTTATTTGCTTGACGCAGGGAATTCTGAACCTGTACTCAAATGTCAGGGAGTTCATATTAGTGTTTGAGTTTCATATTCTGTTGCATATGTTAAGTCCCATTATGGCTCCCTTTGGACAGAGGCTTTATATATATTCTTCACGTACTGTTTTTACGAAGAAGTTATTTTCCATTGTTCCCACAGATAAAAACTCCTGGCGTAGTTTCATCTCCTCTAAAATGAGCTTCTAATGCTGGATTTAAATTCTTTCCTGCTGTGGGTTGCCAGGCAACTGCCACACAAATTCACCTGTAGGCAGCTGGTTTTGTCCACTGTCCCCTTCTCAGGCATGTAAGGAAAAACTCCATCCAGACTTGGTTTTCCTGAGCCAGGTGGATGCAGCTACCTGAATCCACCCAGAATGGGGCTAGAAAGCATGCCAGTCCCTCCACCTGATGCCTCCGTTTCCATGCGTGGAGAAGCAGTTACCTTGCTCCAGGCAAGAAAAAAAGCTGGAGCCAGCTGATACTTGTGCTTCCATCTCCTGTGTCTGAAACACTAAGCAGTTTATCCTCAGTGTTTTAAGTGTAAATATAGTTGGATGAAAATGCCATTTAGCTTGATATTTCTTGCCTTTTTGTCAAATGTATGCTTTTTTTTCTTGTAGCGGAAATGGGAAAGTAACCTTCTGAGAATATTTACCAGTATTGATTTAGTCTAGCTCGGGTTGATGATGTTCTGAGTTTACTTGTGGTTTTTAAGCTCACCAAGGGAGCACAAAGCCATTGGCATTATTAGCGAATATTTGTGAGAGGCTGGGCTTTTTTCCTCCTATGTCTCCAGACAAGTATTCTATCCTTTTGGTTTTGAAGGCAGCTATTTTTTGTAGCCGTTTTGATTTTGCTTACAGCAAATATGTGAACAAGGTTAAAAGTGCATACACTTTTTATGGTTCCTAATCAGTCAGGAGTGCAGGGAGGTTACATGGGAATGGGATTGGTTACTTCACAAAACTGATGCAGGATTCATTTTTTCTGAAACTGGTGCTTGGTACCTTTGTTGTATCGTGTGGTCAGACTTTCTGTTATTCTGGCATTAACTGCTGAGAAGCCGCTCTGTTGGACAGACCTGATGGTGGAGCAGCTTCTCGGGGACACATACCCATGTGTGTGGGTAAGATCTTTTTGCGATCTCCATCAGAGCAGGCTGGTGACTTGGTTTAAACTTCCCTAATCTGCCCCCAGCATATCATAGTACTATTCCAAAACTGGGCTTAAATGGTTACATCTTTAGAAAAAACACGTCTGAACTCCTGTCGCACGTGTTCTGTGTCATACCCTGGTTGCTTAAATCACCATCTCTGTTGATAACATTGGGTGCCTTTACTCCAATAGAGCTCAGCCCAATTTTTCTGTTGCATGCTTTGGTTCTTCCTCAATGCCAGTGTATATTAATTATGCATAGGAGAAATCTGCTCTCATACAGTGCTGAGCGTTTCCTGTACCTGCTGGTAGTTTCACCATTCCTATGTCCTATACAGCACTGGCATTTGAAAATATTACATATTTGGCTCTGAGGTAAAGCAAATAAAAATGTAAGAATGGCTCATGGTTAGGCTGCTTAGCAGGAGGAACGAAATGTCACTGTGCAAAAATGTGACGTCATTCTGGTAAAATATGAGGTTGTTAGTGGCTGTAACTTGGATTTCAACTGACTGTTATTGCCTCCTTCCTCAACTATGTGGAAACATTAGGAACTCAAGAACATTATTAAAATGTTGAAATCTACAGCCAGTGTAATAAATTTTACCTCCATGTTGGCATGCCAAATAATATGTGCTAATAACTGATCTGACAAACACCATGTAGTGGGCAGAATCCCCATGCTGAAGGCATAATACTTTCCTTAATGATGCAAGGCTGTGTGTGAAATCGGGCAAGTCGGTAGCTACCATTGCTTATGATGACAATTGCCATATTTCACAAATCCAGGGAATGTGAGGGTGCCTTCCCGCTGCCAACCCAGTGCATCCAAATCAGACCATGCCTGGCTGGGCCCCATCTCACCACACTTCTGTCCAGTGAGGTTATTGTACAGGTGCTGCAGGTGGTGGTGCATCTCCCACCGCTGCCTTGGCACAGGAGCTGACAGCAAGCCTGTCGCTAATTACTGAGTGGCTGTCTAAAAATCAGAAGCCTCTAATGGCTAAAAAATTAATTACAAAGTTGGAAAAGAACCCGTTTGCTTCCATCTATTGAAGGAAGATCTTCAAATGCCATCAGAGAATGTACAGCAACAATGACAGAATGCCAAAGAAGGGATTTTTTGAAGTAGGTGTTTACTTAGTCCAGGCTTTGGAGGAAATAGTGCAGTTTTGTTTTTACGAATATTTTGCTCTAAAGAGAAAAAATAGCTTCAGTTTGTATCATAAGTTGGCTGAGCAATGAGATGTATCATTCCAATGAATACTCAGCCTGGGGGATTTAGTTACTGAAATAATTTTTTACTTAATGCCAGGCACCAATAAATAATATTTTTCATATTCCCACTTGTATATCATCTAAATAATAATTTTCAAATGTGCAGACCTGGAATAATACTAAAAGCTGTTCCAGTTGGACTGCTGGCTTTAAATCTACATGTTAGTTTTATAATTTGCTCTTATTCTTAATCATAATATACATGTTGATCACTTCAGGTTCACAGCAGTACTCTTGGCCAATGGCTATTGTGGTGCAATTTCACAGCCAGTTTATTATGAAGAGGGAGATATTAAAATGGATGTATTATATTATCCAAAGACTTCTTTTGGCAAACATTTACTGTAAAGCTCCAAACTTTCTGCAGGGGTCTGTGTACCAACCTGTTTTCAGGATCTAGCACTGCACTGAATTGATTTTACTCCGTAAATCAAAATCTCATTCTGTATAGCATAATCACAGCTAATTTTGTGAATTCATTTAAAGAATCATAATAGCATAGACTTAGTCAGGCGTGCTATGATATTGCTTGCTCTTTGGATTTTTAACGTGTCACATTTTCCTTTTATTTACTTTTTACAAACTGGTTAGTGTTGGAAAACCGTTTGTGTTTTTTTCCACTGGATAAACCAAACTATTTTTTTTTCTGAAACAAATGAAAAATTCACAGATTTTTCAAATAAAATATTTCTGAGCAGATTTGGGAGCGTTTATCAAACCACTTTCACTTCTTTCATTTCCTCATATTTAAGACGCTTTTATGAGACTTTGATTGTTTTTTATTAAATTTTGTCTTAAAAAGCATAACCACTCGGAGGAAATTTTCTAGTGTCTTTCAGAGCTTTCAGTTTAGTATGTATTTTGGTGTGTATTTTGCTGTGCTTCGGTACGTATAAAGAACCAAGATACAATTGATAAAAAATGTTTCCCTGCAAAATCAGGAGGTTAGCCAGTTACATACCCTATGTGATACACACACGGTGGATGTGGAAAATAGAGGACAAAACATAGAAAAATTTCTAGTAATCAATATCTTGATCCTTTTCTGCTCTAAATTACCCTTCTTGAGCTTCAAAACTTCCTCCTACAGAGAAGGAAGTCCAGCAGGGGCCAAATGGCATTGCACCTTTAGAGGTAAAAATGCCAATGAGCTGTTTCCAATGTATTCTGTTTAGAAAAAACAAGGAAGGTATAGGAGTTACAATCTTTTCTTGTGAAGCTTTTTTTTTTTTTTTTTTGGTAACATTAACTACCTACGACAGCAAACATTTTGAAGACCTTGGAGTTAAATATATGAAAAATATAGCAGGAACTCCATGAAGAAGCCAAGGCAGGGACTTGTAATTAAACCAGAAAAGGTCGCTGACAACAGTGATGCTTCTCATTCCAAATTAGGTTTTGTTTCTGCTTCTGCTGAATGAATAATTAACACACTGAACTTGTACATCTACTTAGCGTTAAGGCTATGACACAGGCTTACAAAAGGACTGCAAATCCATACTAATAAAATGGTTATTACACCCTTGACCTCTGCGTAGTGTAAATAAAAACTGAATCTTAGAGGGATTAATGGATTAATTTCAGTTAATTTGGGGCCTCTGGGTTTTTTTGGCACATAACCTTAGAATCAGTTCCTATTGCTGTTCCCCCACCAACTCCACCTTTCTTGGTGTTGCAGTAGAACTAGTTGGCAGCTACCTCGTAGCATGAGAAGTGTATGGCAGCTTATATCATAACATAAGCAACTTAAATTTAGGCCTGATCCTCAACTTATTTTTCAGCTTCGTTTTAAAGATACCTCCCTGTCACTAAGTGTACTTTCTGTTCTTCACTTCGGATTTATTTGGGGAAAAACTCATGAGACACTGTGCAACCTCTCTCTTCTCTTTGCTAATTGTATAAATTGTTCTAGTTTGTTTAAACAAGGGGTTTTTGGGCTTTTATGTCACTTACAATCCTCAGCTACTTGTGGTACTGTTCCAGCAAGTACCACTTTAGAGCTACCCACCATCAAGCTATTGATCTTTAAATAGAAAAACAATGAAGGATTGTTTTCCCCCCATCAAGAACACAACAAAAATAATAATTTCAGCAAAGGCTATCTTGAGAAACACCTCTGGGAATCATCAAGGAGTAAGAATGTTTTGGCAGAGAAAAATTCAATTTTCTGGAAGACTGTGGCATGCAAAGAAACTACTTTACATCCTCCTTTCATTTCTAGAGAAGTTTCAGGCATGAGGAGTTTGTGTCAATTTTGAGCTACAAACTGTAATAAGTGAAACAAGTCTAATAATTGAACAATTACTGAAGCTAAAGGTACTTATGGATATCAGTAAAGCACCCTGATGGCAGCTGAAGTTCTTTGGGCAAGAGCACTGCAGAAAGGGACACCGCAGAGCATTCCTGTAAATGTTCCACTCTTGTACAAAAAAAGACCTAGCGGAGCTCCAACCTTTCTTCATTTTATCCACCCTGTTGGAAGTGAACACTGAACTTAATTGCAACACCAGATTTTAATCAGTGAAGGGAGGGCGGAGACTTTCAGGCGTAGCCTTAGCATCGAAGACAAGCTGTCGTAGAAAAATGACCTGCTAGGGGAATAGAATATATATAACTTGCTTTTATATGGGAATGGATCTTTTTTTTTGGTGAAAAAAACACACACCTGCATGGACAAATTTTCATGAATAAGATATTTATTGTTCTAGCAACATGTTGAGACACTCGCGTAGAAAAATGAAGTGCTCTATATTTGCAAGCTGAAATAAAGATATATGTCTGTTTGTCTGCATGTGCAAAATCAAATATCTGGGAGAGGAAAACTTGCTTTATTAGTGGTTGATCTGCCTGGTGTGTCAGTGCAGTAAAGAAAGGGGAATTAAAATAATTTATTAGTAATTTATTATAGATTTGTTATATAGTTGCTTACAGAATTATTTACTCGTATTTCCATGTAAAAGTGAGGATTACTTAGCTGTTACAAGAATGAGAAACATCACTTTTCAACGGAAAATTCATAGCCAGCAATTCTCTGTCTGTGGGCAACACACAGTAGCATTCACATTCCCAGTACACAGGTCCAATTGCAATTACTTAACAAATACTCATTTATTTTGGAACACTGATGCAAATGCAGTTAGTGCCAGATGGTGCCTGTTGCTTCTGTGTTGGAGGGTTTCCTTGGACATTTATGGCAGGGACTGAACGTAAATGCATTCAGGTAAGAAGGCACCTCCGGAGGTCTTCAGTCCACCCTCATGCTCAAAAAGGAAGGACTGACTTCAAAGTATGAACGAGTTTCTCTGGGCTTTTTCCAGCTTAGTTTTGGAAATCTCCAAGGGAATTCTTAAAAATGAAGGGTCTTCTAAAGCTAAAATTGAAATCCATGTCGTGTGAGCTAGGGAGGCGATGCTTTTATGGTGGAGCCTGTGGCACCTGACACTTAGTGTGAGGCAAGATGGGTTCGCATGTGTCTCTGCGTGAAAATGTGGGCTTTTAGGAGGAAGGGTGAAGAAGGGCCAGAGGTGCATTTAGGTGATTAAATATCCAGGCAAGTATCTGTCCACATGGGGATTTATTTTAGCAGACTCCAAGACATGAGTTCCTCATAACCCACAGCTACCCACTTGCTCTTCCTCTCCCTTCTCCTTATGAAAAATGTAAAGGTAAAGCTTCTTTAGTCATCTTAGAAAAAAGGGGGTTTTTTTAGGTCACAATACAAAATTGATGTTAAATGAGTTTACCATTGTTGAAATGTTGGAATATCTTAGAAAACGACAAGCACGTTATACTTCCATTGTTATAACTCTGAAATGAAAAAAAGGGTACTGAGGAAAAAAAGGTGGAAGAAGTGTGTTTAATCCATTCGCTATCTTTTCACCAGGATATTCTGCAGTGCAACAGGTGTCATAGAAATGTTTTTCTTTTCCAGATATCCAGCCAGTCCTGATAACATTGATCACAAACTTTCCAAGAGCCAAGAAACAGAAAATAATATATGTTGGCATTAGCAGATATTTGTCCGTGTTTAGGAGGAAGAAAAAACCTTTTGCTTCTGGTGTTTTCACCTCTGTTTAAAAATGCTCTGGGCAGAAGGAAGGGGTGCAGACGCAAGAGCAATCAGTAAGCTCTGCAGAAGGCAAAATGGGGACGGGAGTGCTGAAGGCAAACTTGTTTAAATACACAATTCATCTTTCCAAAGCCTATACTTCTGGTGAGTTCATTTTGTCATTTACAAAGGTGCAGCAGTGAGGCACAAAGGTTAGAGACTTTCTCTACCAAAGAGGTATTTATGAGCTTTTAAGTAAAAAGAGAGAAAAATATTTTTATTAGAGGGAGGCTGCCAGGAGGGAAATTGATTCACTGGCTCTGTATGAGAAAGTAAATATGTCCCTTTCACCTTAAATCGGTGCATCAAGCTCTGGAAAGTCCAATTATCTTGACAAAAATGATTTAACAAATAACCGAACAATAGGAGTGGAAGGGAGGAGGCGGAGGAGAGTGGCTCTGGAGGTGGGCAAAGTTACTGCAGGAATTGGGCCTTAGGCAACATGTGATGAAAAAACTCAGAGGTGGAACAGAAGACAGTCCGGGAGGACTTTGTACTACTGGAGATTTATTTGGCAGCTGAATCCCTGTGTTTCACATTTAATAATAAGATGTATTGTTACAGTTTCTGGCTTAGAAATGAATTCTGAACCATTTCTGAAGTATAGCTGAAGGCATATCTATACATTTTAAAAAAGAAACAGTTTTTTTTTTCTTAAGCTTTATTGAAGTTATAGTCTTGCTAAATTGTTCTTAAACTCCCTAACCTGAGACCGTGATTAATGGGCTGAGAACAAAAGAGGCTGTAAGTATTGTCAATGCTAAGTGTTTCTTTGCTTTTATTTACAATTCTCTGACTTGAAAGCAAGGCATGCTGTTGTCTTAATCAGGCTGGTAATTAAAGTGCTATTTAATGATGTCTCCTTAATGAAGTCACCTGGAAGTATTCTGGATGGGCTGAGAAACATGATAATCAGGGCTAGTTTGTGATTATCGGATTGTGAAGAGGGACTGTGCTGCATCAGGAGTGATTAGAGGAACCTGGATGACGTGGTCAAAATTTCTGTGGGGGCCTGCGGCCTCTCTTTTGCTGTTTACACAACTACATCTCTTAGAAGGGGATAGTGCTCTGCCGGCTGGGGGAAAAACGGTGAGCTTGAGGGAGGAAAAGGGCACTAATAGTGTCCTCCTCCTTTTTTTCTTCCCCCCTCCCCCCCCCCTTTTTTTTTTGGTGGAGCAGGGAATGGTATTGTAATACAATGAGCTTAGGAAATAATAAGTTGGAGAAATAACTATATACCTAAACTGTCTGGAACTAAAATACGCAGCAAGCCCTATGGGTGCTTTTCATCTAGTTCTGTAAAGTTTGCCTTTCTCTTGATAATGTACCAAAACAAAATCCCGGCTGTGCATGTTAAGCTCCAAGACTTTCCAATTTATGGTGGGAATATTGTTTCTTGAGCTGCTAAAATTGTGTTGTTTGTGTAGAGCTTCAATTTTGTTCCTGGTTCCAGGTATTTCTGATAATGAAGCTGTCATTTTAGAAATGCAGATGGCTTGTAAGTTGGTGGGTGTGCAGGTGTGTGTACTGATAGTTGTCTTTTTTCTTTTTGTATTCCATTGTGATGTCTGCTAGGACAAATTAATAAGATAGGTATAATAAGCTTTTGGATAACTAGACTCAGAAAGGGTGAAAAATATCTTGGGCACATTGCACCAAAAGCAACCTTCTGCATAATCAGTTATTTCCCTATCATCTTGTTTATAAAAATATGATGATCAGTTTTAAAAACTTAGTCACTAATTCAGGAAGCTGTTCTAGAATCTTGCTACCCTGGTAATTAGGAATCAATTTGTTCACTGGCATTTTGTAGGTACTGTAATAAACCAGAAATTTTGCAATGACCAAAAGTATGTTTTCCTGATGCTGTACAATCATAAAAGTCATTATGAAGTTCAGTTCTCCTCCTTTATTTCTAATGTTTCATTTTTCTATACGGCTAAAGAGAAGCAGACTCTCCCCTTATCAAAGATGTTCTTGTCTACTTTTTGTTGAAGCTCTTTGGAAAAGTTGACTCTTATTATGCAAAATAACGTCTATTCTAAAACCTGAAAGTTATTGCTAGAATTAAGGCCTTGCCTTCCTAATTAATTTTTTTTAAGTTACTATAGTTTTCTGAACTTCTACCTAACCTCCATGGACTTCATTATACAATCTAGTTGCAAGCCCATTTTATTGCTCCCCAGCCTCCTGTGCAATTCAAATAACTTTGTCATATTTTACCATATATTAGAATAGCAGAGAATTCCTACCGTGCTTTTTTTGTAGTTTTGTGATTGTCAACATATAAGTGCCTGAAAATTAGCATTTTGCGTTTAGCAACACTGCCAACCTGCCTATAGAATAAATGCATAATATTATACACTACATGTTTATTCCTCAACATCAGCAGGATGTTATTAAAGTTTCTAGGCTTAGATCTCTGTTTCATGCCAGTATACTTTATTCGCATTTGAAATAAACTACTTCTTATGCTTTTGCCTTAAACTTTTACTTTAGTGAGCTATAAACCTCTGCCAAAATCTCCCCAAAAGGTAAGCAATATGTACACCAATTCAGTCTGACTGAAGAGTCAATGCAAGTCACCAGTGAATTATAAATATGGTATACCACAAATTCTGAAAAACTGAAACGTTGTAAATTTGAAATACATAGTGAATCATATCCGGTTCCACTATTTCTTTTTTAAAACTTCTATCTATATGATAAAGCAAACTTGGGACACTAGCTCTTAATGTAAAGGTACAGAATCCCTGAGACCAGCATATCATTCCCAGTATTTGGTCAAATGAGAAATTAGGTACTCTTCTGCCATTATCTTGTTTCTCTTTCTTTGCACACACTTTGCATTATTGATTCTGCTTGACCCTGTTTCTATGACTAGTCTAAAACTGGGAAACCGTGATATCCACAGTGTACAGCTGGAGGCACTTCCCCTATCCCACTGAATAGGCTGCTCTGAAGTCAAAAGTGAAGCAGTCAGGCACGTGGTGGAGGACTGCCCATGCACATAGGTTAGGTATGGTGATCTGCACATTGCCCCACATATGCTGATCAGAGAGGTAATACCCTAAGAAAGGCACAGGTGGATGATATGAATACTTTGCCTTTGTAATAAAGATGAAATCCCTTTTCCTTTCAGTGTGAGTATTGTATTTATAAAATGTACTTCTGTATTATAAGCCTACAGAGGGAACTGTGAGTTAATAGAGCATTTGTCTTGCCTGTATAATATGAGATTATTGTCTACCATAATCTATGCTTGGTTTTCTGTTAATGCTCAACTTGAATGAATACATAGAAATTTCACATTTTGTGTGGAAAAGTTGCTCTTCGGAGCAATGACCTTATAGTGGTTCTGAAAGGCTGTTTTTCAGAGTTCTTCTATGGTCACAGTATCTCCATAAACCAGTAATGAAAACAAGTTGTAAACCTCAAAATTTTGGAAAAAGAAAAACACCTGGAAGACTTTGATGTTCATCATAAGTTAGTAGAAAAACCCTCTGAAATACGGGTTAATTTTGTTGTTCTCATGGTGACAGTTACAGGATTCAATATTTTTATGAGGTTTCTTTACATTTTGTGTTGTCTTTCTCACAAGGTGAAAAATTTCTGATGTTATATTTACAATGCATCGCTGGCAAGGTCAGACATACAGGTACCCCATTGTAGTCCCAGTGATTTTTGAAAGCCTGACTGGTGGTGTTACTGTTTGTGTTTCCAAGTACAGACTGTATGCCTTTAAGCACTTCTCTGCCATCCTTTAAACTGTTCCTTAAACTGACACTTAGTTTTGATGGTGCACCTTTTTTCTTCTAATAGGTCTTTGTCTCTCCCACCAAATTCAATAGAGATTTCGTACAATCTCATCTTTAGAAGAGAAGCTGGGACCTGTCAGTAGTAGTGTTGCAGGTTAAGTTGGAGATTTATAGGCAGGACTGTCTGCTGTATGAGCGCTCCCAGGTCTTGACGGGGAAAAAGTCTGCCCTATGACAAGTAATAGGATTTATTCATTTGAATAATTGTAGAAAATTCACAAAAGGAATAATAAGAAAACCGCGCTCAAACATGTGTTTTATGTATTCTGCTCCCTCAGGTTTAACCAAACATATCCTTGTTTTGAAAGGCTCACTCTCTCTTCCTATTGTAATATTCTCCAGATTTCTTCATTTCATGAATATCTACATGAATAAAAGCAAAGAAGGGTGATGGGAGGGTTGTTTCTTTGAACCTGAAAACAAGAAAGACATTTTCCTTCAGCCTGGATTTTGCAGTGCAGTGGTAGCAGTAGGCTTTTGCAAAGAGATGACTGAGGTTTAATGCGTTAGCTGTATGCAGTCTTTTCCTGTGAAGCACTTGAAGATTTGCCTTGGAAGTGTATGTTTTAGTTATATTTTGGTACAAATGCCTTATAAAAATCCTCTTGTCTTGCCTTTTTACTGGATGTTTTTTTTCTGGGCAATACAGTACTGTCCTTAAATAAATAAATAAATGAAAAGCTGCTGTGTCAGAGACAGGCTTTATCACCTGAAACTAATCACATCTGTGCCACTGAACCAGTGCACGCAAAACAAATGGCTCTTCTCTTTATTTTTGGGTATGAGTTTGTGTGCCGATGGAGAACGCAGAATAATTTAATAGGACGGAAGATACCTTTATCTTGATTTCTAGTAGATGTTTCACCAAAATTTCAGGCTTTCCATTGACCAAAGAAACTCCCTTGTCCTCTGTGTGAGCCCACAATCAACCTGCAAAATAGCAGAGGGGGCAGAAGAATGAGAGAAGGGTAGAGATTAAAAATGTAGCCAGGAAAAAGCTTGAGAAGAGAGAAAGTAATTTGTTTTGACCTAAGCAATAAATCTACAGGGCAATAATGACCATCTCTTGACACTTGCAGTGACGTTGATCAAGTGCACTGTCCCAAGCTTTTTCCCCTCTGAACCTTGAAGGGTTTCCTGATCATCTGTGCCACTGGTCAAGCTGAGTCGTCAAAGATCAGCTGTAAACAGATGAGTAAGAGGCACCTTCTAACTTAATGTGATTACTGGCTGTGCTAATCAGGAATGTCATTCTTATTTCTGTCGAGAACACAAAGTTATGTGATCTTTAAAACAAACACACACAAAACTTAAGGCTCAGCTAACCTCAAAGATGTGATCTGAACAAATAAGCAGGAAGGGACACAGAGGGATTCAATTAATGAAACTCCATCTGTAACTCACCTACTCTGGACTGGGTTTTACGGCAAATATTGATCCCTGTTTGGAGAACTTAAAGCAAGAGAAGAAAAGCCAGAGAGAGCTGACATTTGGCCCACAGGAGTTTTCTGAACTTTTCTTCTCTCTGTATAGTGGAATAAAGTGAATGTTTTGCTTTTGAGAGGAAACAAGTGGGTTTCTTTTTAAACTCTAGAAGATGTTTTAAGGTAAGGGGTGGGTGCTGTGGGGTNAAAAACTAAAAGTTTTTGTGGTCAACTTGCTGAAACATCAAATTGCTGGTTCTCACTCCTGCAATGTGTGAACAAGGTAGGTTTTAAGCTTCCAAGGAGAAATTATTCTTTAACAGCTGAAGTATTCAGAAGCTTCAGTTTATTGTATTTCTGAATATTTGTGTTTAAAATAAATAAATAAAGTAACTGCATAGTTTCAACTTTGACCAAAGATGATCAGAGGGCTGGAGCATGTATGCTATGAGGACAGGCTGAGAGAGTTGGGGTTCTAATATCCTTTGGAGTCAAGACACAAGCTTCTTATCAGAAATGGGCCTTTCAAGGTGGAGGGAAATACAGATCTGGTTTCTGCCTCTTATGGCACTACTGCTCAGCTCCAGGTACATCTCTATCCCCTCTCTAGCTCAGGATTTTTTAGCCTCTAACCCTGGGGTTAGAAGACATTTTCTCCTCTTTGTAAGGACCAAGTAATCAGTGTTCAGGCTTTCAGCTCAGCCCAGATCAGAAGTTCACACCCTGTGCCTTAATTACAAAATGAGTCCTTTCTCCTGGTCTTTTTTTAATGTGCTCAAATGAGTTTCTTCCATAAAGTGTGATTCTGTCTGGACACGCAATTTAATCATATATCAAGGAACTAGATCATTTAAGTGCAAAAGTTCCATGCAGAATTAGAGGATCTGTTTCTCAAGTAAAGCAGCAAAACAAATGAGAAGCAGTGCTTTTGGTATCCCAGTCTCTCTTTGAAAGATGTTCAGATAAATAGGGTTACTTTTTTTTTTTAATATCTGTCAAATGATTTTTTTCTCCTGGCTCTGACTTGTCCTCTTTCACATCACAGTGCTTTGCACAGACCACGCTGTAGCCCTGTGCAGATAATGTTTTATGATAAAACACTGACAGACCCTTCATCCTAGCTGTGCTTCTCTCTGCTGCTGTATTCTGAAATGCTGCTGTTATTAAACCTGCAGCAGGAATGCATAATTAGCCTCCAAAGCAATCCTGCCTCTGGAATGATATTGCCTTCATGGAAAATATGAAATAGAAAGAACTTATACCCATCTATAGATTGTCTTTCAAATAAATGACATCCCAAAGTGTTTTACATACGCAGGAGCTATAAACTTTTGACGTTGGCTGTTCTAATGAAATGTTTGAAAGTAGCACTTTATTGGCATTCTGGTGGAAATCAAATTGAGTCTGAATCAAAGAACATGAATTTAATGCAATTCTTCCTTTCAGGCATGTCAGACTGAGGCATCAGGAAGCAAAATTAAAGCTTGTCTGCTGTTCCTTGGTGTGCATGGTTGTGCAGACAGGATCTCTCCTCAGATGTGTAAAGAGCAACTGTTTTCTAAAGATGTAGCAAGAGAAAATCCTTGTTGCAATGCAAGGACTGACAGAGTCAGTCAGCTCTCTTGTTCTGTGCTCCTGAGCTGATCTTTCACAGTCACTGTAAGCTCAGATCAGTCTCTCCCAGGTGCTTGGGCGTCTATTGCCTTGAGGAAATTACCTGCCTTACTGGGGTAGGTAAGACGCAGCGGACATCCCCCTTTTTAGTACCAGCATAATTAGAGGGGAGTTAAGCAAGTACAGGGTGGCACCTAGTAGAAATAAGGGGAAACTGGTCAAAAGCTATACACGTTTATTGTTTAACTGTGCTATTTAATGCTAGTCTTTGCTGCATGTAGCGACTTGGTATGATGAAGAGATTTCCTGAATGGCAGTGTAGTTTGTGGTTCATAACTAACATCACCATGCTGTGGGAATGCACGCGGGGAGGGGGAAGCAGCAAGACTTTGCTTTGTGCTGAAATTAAAAAAATGCTGCTGTGAAACGCTGAACAACTTTTTGTAGCTGCTCACAAGTGGATTTCGAAGAGCTGTAATGGGCATATCCTGATAGTCTTAGTTATCACCAACATGGTAAGACAAATGTGTTCTGAAATAAGGCTTTGAAATAAAATAACAACAAACTATCTTTCAGAAGCACGTTAATAGCCAGACAGTGCTCTGTAGGCTTGATTATAAGATGCTTTAAGATGCTCATAAAGTTCAAGCAGTAGCTTGTCAAAGGGAATTTTCCTCCATGGGTATTACAAGTAAAGTCTTATTGTTTCTGTATGGAAATGTTATTTTCTTCATCTCCACTAATGTTTTTTTGGGCTGAAACTTGGTAAACGATAAACTCTTTGCTTAAGTGGAGCTGCAGCACATGTGCTAGGTAGAATGATAATGAAAAATTCAGTATGACAGATGAATGAAATGATGGATGGAAAGAGTCGAAATTTCTAAACAGCGATGTCTTGCCTGCCATTGCCACATACTTAGAACAGATGTCTCCCATGTTAAGTCGGACAGCAAATGCTGGCAAGTGCTTATGTTTCCTTGATCCGGACTCAATAGGTTTAGACTAAAAGTTACGCTGAATTTTTTACGTTTTTTTTAACCTCTCGCCATAGTGTTTACAGTCTCTTCCCATTCCCCTTACCTTTCATACAAGCAAGGATATCGCTTGGTTACAGGACACCAATCTGCCTGCTGTTGAGCTCTGGCCAGGTTTTTTTGCTCCATAATACTAAATACAAGTGTATACACAGTAGTCACAGAAACAACAACTATATTTCTCAGTCTCCTAAAGTGGCAGGGGAGTTGCGCACAGTGAAGGCATTTGCCTTGAAACAAGGAAGATCCACCATCCTCTGTATTCCCCTTGGTCTTCTGGGCACACGGGGCAGATCTGTGCCTTCCTGCTCATCCATCCATGCCTGAGGAGCATGATTTTGCTTATATCCACTTTTTTGAGTCATCTGAGTTTCCAGTCACACCTGGTCTAATGGACTGGATACTGGAAGATGTAAGAAAGAACAATTATTAACACCTCTGTTATCAGTCCTCCCCCTTTCTCCTCCAGATTTTCCTGGTACTTCAAGGGTAATATTATAAAGTGGCAATTACTCAACATCAAAAGAATTCTTAGAAATGAGAAATAAACAGTCCCTAACATGTTTAAGTACCAAGAGAGCATACTCCAAACCCTGCTAGGGAAATATGTTTGCATTATTAAAAGTTGCTGCTTTAGGGTGTCATTGTTGTGACAGAATCTTTAAACATCCATAAACTGAAAGCAAGAGAAATAAGTTATTGATTCTTCACTAACATGGTTTAATGTATTTTGAAAGATATTGGCAGACTTTTAACTAAGGTCTCTTCATATTTGCTAGATTTTTATTGAACCATAATAATTTTTATGCTATACAATACGGGGAGAATCTTTTTTACAGTTAGCTAAGAACTTCCCTACACATCCAACTAAATATTTTTAAAATTATTTTTGTCATGTAAACTTCTATTATTTTTAAAAACTTTTTCTCTGTACTGAATGGGAGGGAAAATTACCTATATAAAGTAGTTGGGTTTTCTCCCTCTCTCTCTCAGATAAGTAAAATTTGAACAAAACTATTGGATGTGACTGTAACATGACTTCCTGAGACAAACAGCCCTTCGTGGACATTGAAACTCAATCCTCTGAGTTTATAATCAGAAGTTTTATTTGTGGCACAGCTGTCAGGATAGGCTTCAGTTAGATTTTTGGGTTCTCCTGTAAGTGATAGAACCGTTCCATGAGTCCGTGATGCTATGTTATCATGATGTTCAAAGTTGCTTGTTTGCCTGAAAAGGACTAGTGGAAATTTTTTCAATCCCATGTACTCTTCCTATCTCTACCTAAAGGAAAAGATTTTGTGTCCACAAGGGGCGACTAGGAAACAGGCAATGGGGAGGTACAGCAAGTAAAAAAATATATCTGTGTAATATTGACCCAGTGTGTGAGTTCCCATGTTTTTGCTGATATAAATCAATTGGATGATCAGTACTTTCTGTATGGTCTTCGTTAATATGAGTTATAGATTTGGGGTTTGATTTTCCTTCAGACAGCCTTTAAACTATTTTATATTTCTGCTATATGTTTTTGTCATGATTGTTCTTCTCACATGTCACTGTTTTCAGAGTATACACTTCAGCGATATAATTTAAAAGATAATTTTTTAATTGTCTATAGAATAAAAAAAATTACTTTAAAAGCATTTCCAATTTGGTGTTTGTTCAGATGGAGGGTCAGAGGAGCAGAACATGTCTAGTCCAAAGACAAAAAATTGAATATTTGCAACCTGTTCTTCAAAATAAGCATCGATAACAAAATAATACTTTCAATTGTTGCTCCACAATAAATCACTTTGAAAGGAAGGTTACTGAGGAAATTGTGACCAGTCATAACAGGAAAAAGCAGGGATTCTGTGTGTTACTTATTCCTCTAGCCCTATTTTTCTGTGATTCATGGTTTCTGTTAATAGGAATTTGGAACATTTAATGAAAGATATTTTTGTAGTTCTGCTATCCTTCTGCACTGAGTAGTACCTAATCTGTGTGCCTTCCCAGTGAGACCATAGTGTAAAACTGTACTCGCCATAGAGGAGCAAAGCAGCCCTTTCTTCGTGAAACTGCCAGTACCTTGGTAAGGGGAGTTATTTTATTCTGGCTTTTACTTAAAGTGCAACTTGAAGAACTCCTCAGAATCAAGTATATCTTTTTAATTAAGCCAGTACACAATTTAACAACAGAATGTAATCTTGGCAGCATAATTATTGCTACTGAGAATGTTAGCTATTAAGCAAATAAATGTTTTACTTGCTGCAGGCAGCATGGCTGAGTAAGCATTGCATTTCCTGGAAATGCTCTAGCTCACCCCAGGTGCAGCTGTAATGCTGAAGGTCAAGTGACTTGAAATACTTGAGGAAAGCAGTGATTCCTAGAAAGCATTCCCTAGAGCTCCTTCCTGTGGCTTTGGAGAGGAGCTTTGCTAAGTAGTGAAGAGAATTCAGGGCTGGAGCAATTTGAGAATTCAACCTGTAGTCACTAAAAGGCTTCCTGAAACTTTATTGATAAAAGTCAGATTATCTCAGAGCTGGAACTCCCATGTTACGACATTGACTTCGAGCTATAGAAAAAGGCTCTCTGGGAATCGTTCATATGATGCCTCTGTTGCATTCAGATTGCCAAAGATCAGGATTCATGACGTTGTTCTGAAATCATAAAGATTATGATTAAAACCAAACAAAATTGGGGATCTTGTAACATGCATAAAGATCCTAAGAAACAGAGCAAGTTTAATAACATTGCTTTTATCTGAAAATAGAAGGATTTTAACAACTATTTGAAATGTATGCAGACCAGAAAACATATCTGCTTCAAATGCATTGCGAAATTAATGTACAAAATATTTTTTTTTTTGGACTCATATATTCAAGGTGACCTTGTCTAAGGCTTTTCCCTTTGTTTAATTAGGATAGCTCTCCGTGTTCTCATGTTCATTTTACATGTGTTCATTTCCATTTATGCCAAGAAAAAGGAACAAGAAACCTTGCTGAAAAAAATCAGACTCTTGGATCAGCAAAAGCAATGGTAGATGGAGGAACCTGTCATAATTCTGTTGTCATAGTTTTAGCTCAAGATATGATGATGACTTTGTTCAGCTGTCAAATGCTTTCAGCAAAACACTGAATGAAAACAAGCTGCATTTGTATACTCTAATGAAATGTGAGTGGAAGATGCAACTTCCTTGCAGTCTGTTCTGACAGTTGAAATAATTGAAAAGTTTATATCCGTTGTGAAGAACAATGTATACTTACGTGACTCAAAATTTTTAAGCAGGATGTTGCAGGGTGAACGTTAGTGCTTTTGATCATCTGAGGAGGGAAACCGCATCCTAATCCCAATGACGTGTCACTTTATTCAAACTGAAGAAATATGCGATATCTGTTACTACATTTCCTATTACTCCACCCATACCTCACCCATGTTTCTTCTGGTAACTATAAGAAATTGCTCAGCAGGACAATTGTCTGATTAGGATGCAGTGCTGCTGATCAAAACCACTCGTGTCTTACTAATCAAAGCAAAAGATGGTTTGTATAAACCATCAAGTAGGTTACATTTTACCCATCTGAAATCTTTGGAGGATTTATGGTGGCAGCTATTAAGGCTGCCGAGGATTAATTCCACAGCTAATAAAAACAAACAAGAAGAAAAACATCAGCTCGGGGCTCCCATACATCTACATGAATTGACAATACTAGCTATTCCTGTCTATGGGAAAATCTCTGTTAATATTAGATGTATGTGTAAATGGCTACAGGCCACACTACTAAACTTCCTCTAATGGGGCTGCATTGCTCTTCTAAAGCACTGGCATCCAGCTGAGCACGGCATGAAGTAAGAGGAAGGATGGTGCTTTCTGCCAGGCAAAGGAATTTACATTCCTTAACATATTGCCTGCGGTTTTTTTTTGGCTAACAGTGGGAGCTGAGTGAAGTAACTTCCCACAGTACTTTTCTAGAATAAGACGTGAAAGGGCAGCCAACAACAAGAGGAGTGGAGAGCAAATGAGGGACTGGGGCACAGCAACATCAAAGCTGGGGTGGAGGGGGGGAGATTCCTGAAGTCGAAAGCATGGGAGGAAAGAAGTTGATTGGCAATGGACAGTGTGGCAAAAGGATGTAGATGCGAGAAAAGAACTCTATGAAATAGAAAGATGCTAAAAATGTCGGACTGGAAGAGAAGCAAGAGGTTTCAGTGGAGTACAATTAATGTTTAAGAGGAGCGATGCAGCTGGGATAGGGAGTCAGATGACAGAAAACCAACATCGGTGATGTAGTATGGCAGGCAGGGAAGTGACTTACCATGTTTCTTGTGGGGGAAGGAAATCACAAGAGACAGAGGCAGTAGAAAAGGGGAAAATATCTTAGTCTCCAAGAGGTGGATGAAGGCCATTATAACTTGTAAAGGAAAGCAAGTACTGTCTGAGCAGAGTGGGACTGTGCTTCCCACGTCCTGCTCGGAAAGAGCAGCAGGTGAGAGGGATGGTTAGTGAATAGCCTGGGGCACAGCAAGGCTGGAAAGGTACAAATATTAAAAGTGAGACAGCATCATTAACTTTTAAGGGTGCTTCTTTCTGAATATAATTGCAGGTCACACCCCTGCCTTTGCATTGCTAAAGCTTTTGGCTTCTGTCTGTCTGTCTTAGCTCTATGTGTGTGAGGAAAGAGATAATGCATGAAGCAAGTGAAAGAGTTAATCCGTGGTGGGAAGAAAGAGGCTTCAAAAGTCCATCCATTGAGGAGAGTAGATGGTTGTGTTCGTTTCCATTATACTCCTAAAAAAACAAAACAAAACACTTGAGCTATTCCGCTTTCTGAGGTCATTGGGGCAAAAGTAATAGACTCAAATGTGCAATGGTGAAATTTGTATTTGCCCAATGTGCGTAGACAGTAGTTATTGTGGGTTATAAGTCCCTTGACAGGCACTCAGAGATTAAAAGAAGTAATTTCAGGGTAAATGGTCAGTTATGAAGAGGCAGTGTTTAGAGTCCTGCACAATGCAGATAAAACTTTACTGCTGGATGAAAATTATACTGTTAGCCTGGATGAAGAGCACTGAACGGCTGATCAGTAGTTCATCAGAAATGCAATATTAGCTTCAGGCACAGAGGTGTAGCTTGTACCTGCAATTGTCCTGTCAGAAAATGTCTGTATTTTGAAAAGGAACACCTTAAAAAACTGGAAAGGGAGAGAGAGTTACAGGCTTCTACGTTTGTTTCTCTTTCAGTTTAAGAAGTTTTGACGTCATCCAGTTTAGCAAAATCCTGGTTTGGTAATCCCTCATTACACTGGGAGATGTGGCTGGAAAGTGCAAAAATGAGCCATGTCCCAGGTTTGAGGTAGGTGCACTACCTGGGCAAGCAATTTTAGAAAGGCTAATAGAGTACAAATAATGGGCTACCGATTCCCTTCTGTTCACTATGAGACATTTGCCAGCTGTAGACTTTCACCCCAGTCCTTTTGACTATGTCAGTCCTGTAACCTCAATGCCTGTTGTCACCAGTGTGACCTGGTGCTCAAGCATACAGCCCTTTCCAGAGGTTAAAAGCATCGTGTGGTCATGCTTCATGATTGCAGAAAGCTGAGAGGTCTGGAGTAAGCCATCAAAATGTATTAGCATTTTTAGATCGCTCAGTGAGCGTTTTATGGTAACTCTTGCCAGACAGCAGGACTGGGTAACTATTCACTCCAAATTACATCTATAACTTTGCTGTTACATGTGATGCACAGTCGGGTATATGAATGTGTTACAGCCTGCAATTGGCTTAGTGAAATCTCTCTTCAGTAAAAATACATTAAGGCAGCAGCAGGAACATTTCAGGCCATAGATAGCTCAAATAAATGGCGCTTCTTACAAAATCACTAACACCTAGGGTTGAATACAGCTTTAGCTTTAGTGCTGAAAGACTAGAAGTGTCTTCAAGCAGTGCACAGATCCCCTGTAATTTGTGACACCAGCTGAGCACCTCATCCATGGTGGGCAGGACCCTCTCCTCCCCTGGGCTTCTGGACCTGCATGCTCACCCAGCCTGCCCCAGGAGGCTGCATGGAGCAGCACCTGGCCACGCCTACAAGAATTATAAAGCAGGGCATAAGCAATCCAGAAGATTCCCTGGAACGTGTTGATGATAACTTCCTTCTCCAAGTGACAGAAGAGCCAAAGAGCAGAGGTGCCAAGCTGGACCTTGCTCTCACCAACAAGGAGGGGCTGGTGGGGAATGTGAAGCTCAAGAGTAGTCTTTGCTGCAGTGACTATGAGATGGCAGAGTTCAAGATCCTTAGGGCAGCGAGGAGGGTGCACTGTAAGCTCTCTACCCTGGACTTCAGGAGAGCAGACTTTGTCCTCTTCAGGGATCTGCTTGGTAGAGTACTGTGGGATCAAGCCCTGGAGGGAAGAGATGGTGAATAAGGGAAGAGCAACTCATGTCATCTACCTGGACCTGTGCAGAGCATATGACACTGTCCTGCATGACATCCTTGTCTCTAAATTGCAGAGACATGGATTTGACGGAAATGGATCCACTCAGTGGATAAGGAATTGGCTAAACGGATGCCCTTAAAGAGTTGCAGTTAACGGCTTGCTGTCCAAGTGGAGACCAGTGATGAAGGGGGTTGGTTAGTGGTCATTACTGGGACCAGTGCTGTTTAACATCTTTGACGACATTGACAGTGGGACTGAGTGTACCCTCAGCAAGTTTGCCGACGACACCGAGCTGTGTGGTGCAGCGGACATGCTGGAGGGACAGGATGCCATCCAGAGGAACCTTGGCAGGCTTGAGAGGTGGGCCCGTGCAAACCTCATGAAGTTCAACCAGGCCAAGTGCCAGGTTCTGCAAGTGGGTCAGGTCAAGGGAGGTGATTCTGGCCCATGTCGTGAAGACAATCAGAGGTCGTGAAGACAATCAGAGGACTGAAGCCCCTCTGCTATGAGGACAGGCCGAGAGAGTTGGGGTTGTTCGGCCTGGAGAAGAGAAGGCTCCGGGGAGACCTTATAGCAGCCTTCCAGTGCCTGAAGGGGGCCTACAGGAAAGATGGGTAGACACTCTTTATCAGGGACTGTAGGACAAGGGGTAATGATTTTAAACTGAACGAGAAGAGATGTAGGTTCGGTATTAGGAAGAAATTCTTTATTGTGAGGGTGGTGAAACACTGGAGCAGGTTGCCCAGAGAAGTTGTGGATGCTCCATCCCTGGAAGTGTTCAGGGCCAGGTTGGATGGGGCTTTGAGTAACCTGGTCTAGTGGAAAGTGTCACTGCCCAGGGCAGGGGGGTTGGAACGAGATGATCTTTAAGGTCCCTGACAACTCTAACCGTTCTACGATTGTAATTACGTTGTTGTGGGCCATGACACAATAAACGCTTGAAATTTCTTTTCAGCAATTACTCATTGATTTCAAGATGCAGGTATGAAATGGAAGCATTATAGGATGGCAAATACGTAACTTGTGATTTCAGGGGGTTACAGACAGCTGATAGAGTTTATGATGCAATGAAGATTATTCTCTTTAGAACCATTTTAAAAAAAAATATGTATATTTCATTTCTAAAGATATTGCAGAAAAGTGCAGGGCACTTAGAAAGAATTCTACCGCATGAGGAAGTAAATCTTTGGTTCTGTGGAAATCCAAGCAAATGATTATGAACTGCCACCTTTCAAACAGGATTTTATCTGAGGAACAAACAAAAAGCAGAAGAGTACATAAACTTTATTTTTTCCCCAGCAAACACTGCTTTTGAACTTTTTTTTGGCTTTCCACGTAGAAATCAGGACCTCAGTTATTCAGCTTGCACTAGCAGATGAGCTTTTACCCATAAAAAAAACCCAGTCTTTGCTCATACGAAATAATAAGGCTAACTTATAGTCCCCATGAAGAAACTCTGATTTTGCAGTAAATATGTCTTAGTGAAGTCAGCATTAGGAACAAACATATGCTGATAGTATGATGCCACGGTTGCAGTTATTTGGGGTTTACGTTTGTGGGAGAAGTCAAGCTGTGTTTCTCAAGTACTAGGACCGATGACCTGTTGGCGCTATTACCTCTGACTTTGGCAGTTGTGCTCTTATGATCCTTTGGTGGGCAGAACCATAGTGCATAGTGGAAATGAACCCAATGAGCTGCTCTTACCAATTAAATGGGTTCTGACAGAATCATTCTTAAGCCCCCGTAAAATTTCATAGAGATTTGGATCACAGAAATGGAATTAGATATGAGGATTTAAAATTTCATTTGAAAGGTTGAAATGTTCCCTAGGACTCCTTTCATTCAGCTTGTGATATATGCTCAGAACAAAACCATAGATTTGTCAGTATTCTTTCATTCTGGTTATGTTCTGAAAGAGGTTAAATTTTAGGTGTTATGTAGTTTGGGAGGAAAAAAAGCACACTATAGGTACTCTGCTAAAAGCAATAACATTTGATTTGCTATAAAGTATATTGTACAAAAGTTTTTGTATTATTGGTTTCAAAATCTTATATTAGTGACTATTCACCTCATCTTTACCACCCTATAGGGAAAAATCATTGACAATTGAAGTATTTTGATTTCTGGTGTTTATACAGTCTGAGCATGTATGCTTTGAACACAGAGTGTTTGTGCTGCATATTACTAATGTCCTGAGGAAAAAAATCTTCTCTGTGAGAGCGCTGACTAAACTTTCCTCTGCTTTTGTATATTTTTATCAACTTTTTTCTTTTTCTATAAAATTTCATGATTCAATACTCCGGCTCAATTTGTATATTTTAAATCTGTCTAGTAAGTAAGCTTAACAAATTCTGATTGGAAGAAAAAAGTTCAGATATCTCAGTAACACTACGTTTTGTGAGCAAGGAAAGAGCTGCATTTATTATTGTGATTAAGTAGAGGTTACAGTGATATAAACGCTAAAAGGTTTCTCAGTCACAGCATTCAGTTTGTGCGTGCACAATTTTGATGTTGCATATATACTGCTAATTGCAATATTTTTGCAGTATGTTTCAAACTCATCAGGCACAAATGTAATGTGTGGAGTTTGCATGATCTTTAAAAAAAGTTGCATTTGCGCAAGATAAGAGGTAGTAAATAATACATGTGATCTTAGCTGGTGTGGTTTTAAAGCTGTGTAAATGGATTTGTCCTGAAAAGCCTTGCTCTTGTAAATGGATGAGGAATGAATGAAATGAGAATTTCATGAACTAAACTTGTTGCATTTTTCACATTCTAGTTATAGTAATGTGAATTATTTTCCTTGAATCTTTTAAACATACTATGTGGTGAATAGAAAAATGTTCCCCAAAAAAGCAACAGCCTTGCGTCTGGGATCTTGATCCCAACATCAGAGATATGTCTATGTGGGTAAGCAGTGCACAGCAGTAGAAGTAAATCACATCTACTCCCCAAAGGGGAGTGAGGCTGTGAGTGCTGGGGACGTGATCAAATACGTATTGGAGGGCTTACTTCGGACTAGCCCTGGACATCCATCAGTGGTTGGAGTGCATTAAATGTGCTCCTGGGGAATATCTTCCAGGCTATTTTTATCTGTTTTCTAGGCAGGATGCTTTTTGACTGTCTTGACCTAAGTGGGTGAAGTTTGGTTTGTGTATTTAACACAATCGGTATGTTTTAAGACATATATCAGTGCTATTGGAAAAAGAAGCAGGACTTCTGAAGCGGTGGCCGCCTTCCTGTTATTTTGACATTAAAAGGTTTAGTTGAAACACTTGTTCTCTCCATAACTGTTTTCATCAGACAACAGAAACACGAAAAGAAAATGTTAAGCCAAAACTATTTTGTTTTCATAGTTGAACAGTAAATCTTTGGAGTTCTGGTTATTATATCTTTCAGCTTTTAATGAAAAGCTTATATTTTCTGAGTTAATAGATATTTCCTGAACTAGGTTACAAGTGTTCCTATAACAAATGCCTTGCAACTTTTAAAATTAATTTTTATGCCACCATCTTGGCATCTGTTGTTTAATTACCCACAAATATATATTACTTGTGCTTTGTGCTGCTTTGCTTATAGGTGAAATCAGGTAGCTGATGGGCACAAATATTCCGAAGCATAGGTAGGGTGCGGGTGCAAAAATGAAGTGTTAACTGGTGCTGATAAGAAGGGAGGTGATGTGAAAATTGAAACCTATCATGTAAATGGTGGGTGTATAGAGGACCCTAATTTCAACTATGCAACTGTAGCAGGTGTCCTCTCGTGAAGAATTCCCTGTCCCAAAGTGGAAAAATTAGGACACTTTCTCTCTTCCTTAAACTAGAGGAATGGAGAAAACATGGAGATACAGAGTGCAGTGTTAGGTATCTTAATATGCTTACTTGCCATCTACCTTTACATAGGCATCTGATTTTGAAGCTTGTCTTGAGTGTATCTATTCAGAAAATTATATCACATACAACACTGTAAATAGCTTCAGATTCTTTTCAGTTAAATGTTTGCTTTGATTCCATAGACTAATTTTCCAAACTCACTCTAAACTGTCCAATATTCTAACAAAGGCTTAAATCTACTCTTAAATCTTCTATGTCAGTACTCAGTCTCCCTTTGTTCATTCTTGTTACTCGTCCCCAGTTAGTAAATTGTGCTCAAATAGCATTGATCTTCCCTCAGCCTTAATGCTGCCATTAGTCAGGGAATGCTAAAAAAAGCCTTTATGAACATTTTCCCTGCAAATACTGTTTCCTGAAACTCAAAGTGACACAAAGAAGTTGTGATCCACTCCGGGGAGACGAATGCAGAACTTGTTTGATGAAATACAGAGACTTGCACTTTAATGGGTTCCTCAGGAAAGAATGTTTCACAATAATAATTCTTTTATCCTGCTATGGTGACAGGGAAAATGGGATCATGGGATTTTCAGTATTAAGTAAAACACGATGCAGCAATATTTTTATTTCTAAAGCTTTAGATTACGCACAAGTGATTCTGAAAGCATGTCCCATGCAATTTGAACACGTTATGAAATCAAAGTGTTCCATAAATAAACTTCTTTTGTAAGATAGAATAACTGGCAGGTGTATAGTATGAAGTGTTTAATTGACACTGCCTTGAACATATGTATATGAAAGTTCTGGAGAAATGTTCAATAAGAAAATGAAAAAATTTCATTTTTTCTTTCTAGCAAGACTCTATTGAAATCAGCCAAGCTTGAAGATGTATAGGTTGTGTTCTGTGATCAGATACGCCATTGTGCATGATAAATGATAAGGAATGTTTCCTGTGATCTCTTTACATAGCATGAAACCGTGTGGTTTTTTTTTTCCCTAGTCACCTCTTCTATGAGAGAAAAGCAGTGTTCATGGTGAGATATCAGGCAGAAAAAGGCAAATACACGCTAGCCCTTTTCCACATGATGTACACATCTGACCTTTGCTCTAGGATGGGCAGATCCACAGATTGGTCAAAAAAATAATAATTACGTTGTCCAAGAAACTGTAAAAGAAAATGTAAACTTGCCCCTAGTTGTTTCTGTTATCTGTTCATTCCGTTACTCTAAATTAAGAATTAAAACCTTCCTCCCCGCTGAACCAACCACTTACTGTGCTTTCTTCAGACTGATGTGTATATGAAGCTCGTGTCTACCTTTTTTTTCCTCACCAGTAGAGTCTTTTAAACACCCATATATTTCCTTTAAAGGTAATTAAAGAAATAATATCAGAAGAGTAAAAGCCCACAAAGTTTATAGTATGTCTCTCAATCATTCACGAAATGGTTTACACTTCTTTTGTTCGTCAGTTACATTATACTGGTTCCAAAATGAAGCCTCTACTGAAAAAGCTAAAAAATAGTTGAGATAATGTATGAGTTTTCAGTTTAAATTTTTCCTTTTATATCAAAGTTAGTGTTACATATCTGCAATCCTAATTGTGAGCCTTTTTGGGTAATAGATTCCAGGATGCCGCTCCAAAGGTAATTGTTTTACCCAAAGACTTGCTGTTACTATCACTTGCCTTTTGTAACTGAATGTATTAACACTGATGACTGCATCTTGTAAAATCAGCCCTTAAAGAATCATCATCATAAAAAAGTATCATCTGATTCAGAAGCAGGGCAGAAAGCTCATGTTTTACAAAATCCTGTGGTGTCTGTTGCCCTGTATGGGTGGATGCAATTTCTGATAAATTGTCCTCAGTCACTTTTCTTCGGGTAATCATTTTGGACACTTCATAGAGACAGATTTTGAAACAGAGAAGTTGAAAAAGGTGCAGCCAGATGAACATATCAGGAGTCTTTCAATTAAAATCTGTTTAAATTGAGATTATATGAATATAATTTAAATTACTAAAGGACGTTGTAGACTTCCATTACAGTTGACATAGATTTCTTACTTGTTAATAGTGTATTCAGAATGTCAGCCTTGAATTAAAGAAACAAAATCTATGAATGCAGATTTTTTTTTATTTTTCTTTTTACTACCCACCCATTGTAGTAGTTGCTTTTGATTTCTTAAAATCACTTACTAAATCACAATACTAAAAATGCTTCTGATTAGAGTTTAAAATGTAAGTAATTCCACATCTAAAATACATTGAAGTTATGCCTGGTTTTATACTTTGTTAGAATAAGAGCCTACTCGTAATAATTTCATACCACAAAGACTAGTTGAGCAGACACTCGGTCATTACATGGGCAGGCGTTTCATGATCATGTAGTTCCATAAATCTCCTACAGCTGAGGAAATGATAGCTACTGTTATTTTCTTTTTAGAGAAGACTTTTCTTATTTTTTACCTTCCCTATGGAATTTTCTGTATATTCTTTGGTAGATTCTCACATAAAACCCTGGGTCTGAAATGAAAGACGGAGGAGGATGAGGAGGATCTTTCTGTGGTTAAAAATAGATCAAAAGCCATAGAAAACCTTACATTGCGAACTTTATAGTATTTTTCTTACAGATTTTTATAAAAGATTCTTGACAGAGTTTCCCAAAGATTTTAAACGTTCAGTTATTAATGTAGTACCAAGATAAAGTGGGGAAAAAAAAAAAGAGTACTTTGTGTAGCAGGTATATTATCATAACAGATGACAAAATTGCCCCTTTAGGATCACTGTGGGGCTGATCCTGTTCCTCTGAAGTTGGGTGAGCATTTCTTCATTGACTTGAATGATGTGTATGGAATTGGCCTATTTATTTATTTATTTTCGTCAAAAAAAGAAGTTCCACTTTTAACCTTGTGGTATTAAAATGTTTAGCCATTGAGAATGGCCTTTATGTTAGTGTTCACATGTTTTGTATCTACCCTTTGGAACATACTGACAGTTTTTAAAAAAATAAATTTAATATCTCTTAATTATTTGTATTCCAACAGCACCTGAAGCACCAGGCTGGAACAGTCCCTTTGAATTTTCATAGTTGCACGCACAGAAAATGAAAGGATGGTCTCTCTCTCAAAACTTTAAAATCTCTTCCATGGTAAAGCGCAATGATTGAATAAATCCAGACCCTTTGCTTAATTCCTGGAGTTCAGTTCAGCTCCTGCTGACTCTCTCCAGTGCCAACTTTTTCCGAGACAGCGGAACAGATAGGCTTTAACCTGTTTCCGAAGGATTAACGCACAGTCTAGTTATGAACTTGGAAGAAAGTCCCTTTCTAATAGAGTCATTACCTGCTAAGCTCCCTTTCCCACCATAACCCCTGCGATCCTTTACCAGCGAGGTTTTGACCTGGCAATTCACCTAACTGCAGTTCAGTGATGAGGTTTGTCTTCCAAACCTTCCCTGGACTGTTTTGAGTGCCGCATGCTGGCAATATCAGCTAAATAATCCACGTTTTCTCTCCCAATTCCAGACACAGACGCACTTGACACAGACACCCTCAATGAAGTCAAAGAAAGATTTTGTTTGTTCTGATGGTTATGGGATTAAGTCGCAAATTTTCAGTATGTTAGAAAAAACTGACATTTGACAAACAGAACGTGTCTAAAATGTGAGGTTTTAACTTTTCAAAGTCACAGCTCTTGGTTAGAGGGCAAGAACTCTAGGGGAGTCAGGACATTCAAGAAGAATAAATGAGAAGGTAATGGCAAGCTGATGCCTCTTCAAGGTTAGTGGAGCTGGCTTCTAGTATGAGCAGTTTCTGTTGTGGTTGCTGAAGGTTTCTGTCCTGCAGGGAGAAATTAAGCCTGAGGAAGCTCATGGAATTTAAATTTTGGGATCTGGAGCTTTGCATGTAAATGCTTCATTACTGCTCGCCCCACCAGGTTGTCAGCCGACGGTGCTGGGTCAGAATGTGTGTCTCTCCGGTCCCCTCCACTTTCTTCTCCCTTACTCTCATGTTATCCACCTGGGCCTACATCATCATCCTGACCTGACAAGGTAGTTATGCTAAGCAATCTAAAACGCTACCAGCTTTTTTTACTGTGTTGTGTCTAAATGAAAATTCATATGAAAACATGATTTTAAAAGGGAGTGCTAAAGAAATCACAGTTAATTTATACTCTGCAGGCATGGCCGTAACACCTGATGAGATGTTGCTAACTACATTCAAATGGCACTGCTGTAGTTTGAAAAGAAATTCATGCACTTTAGCAGCACTTGACAATGGCTGTTTAACAACCCAGCTAATCAGAAGTGGATTATAGCAACAAAACTAATGAAGCACTAAAAGTCTTTAATGAATAATGGAGGATTTTTCATTCTCTTATGCTCTTGTGTTTATTCATTTAAAAACAGTTTGTGTAAGAACTGAAATCGCATGCATTGGTTTGATACTGGATTTGTTTAAATGCTGTGTTGGTATGGATATTCAATTTTTAGGTCCTTTAGTCTTATCTCTTCCCTAAACAAGACTAAAGCCCAGGTGCAAGTCTCTTCAGTTTGCATTTTGTTTATACAACATATAGTTTCTACTCTTATATATCAAAGAAATCCCGGATGCTGTACATACATTAGGTTTCAGCTTTAGCATGTGTATAACTGTGTCTAAAGCAACAAATTTTAATCTGTAATCAAGCAGGTGTGTTTTTCCACAGGCTTTCTATGCTGTGATTTCTGGGCTTGAAGCCCCCAAGGGAAACTAAAGTGAAGTAAAAAGTTTCAGTTCTTGTGTCCCAACTACTCTAAATTTAGTGAGTTTCAGATACAGGAATATAAAAATGTAAAATTAATATGCTGGCTGCTGACTTCAGTAGAGCTATATGCATATGCTGCACCTAAAATTCTGACTCTCCCTTTTGTACTTCTGTCTTTAACCTCAGTTTTGCAAATGTGATGGAGAGATGTAAATTTTTCTACTTAATGAATCTCCCAGATTGAAGGCTTATTTGTCCTCATTGGCTGTGTGACTTTTTCAACTGGGAAAATATCCTAGATTACACCTTTGCCCACTCTTCTGGCTACAGCACCAGTATCGGCTCCCTGCCAAGCCAAGTGCATTTGTTTCCTTTCCTTGTTCTCCATTACAAAGCTTTAGTTATCCTTTTGATTTCCTTGTCTTGATTTCCTTAGGATAGGCCATTTCACAGAATGATTTCCGTAAGATGAATGTGAATACAATCCTAAAAAATCACACAACTCAACCAGGAATGTTTGGAGAAAGTATTCTGGGCTTCATGTGGCTCTATGTGTACTAATAGTATCCCTGGGTATTTCCCATCTTTTTGCTCTTCTAGATTTTTCAATAATATTTTAAAAATTTGTGGAAGCTTAAAACTCTGGAAGGGAAGAATAAAATGTTACAGGCGTCCAATCTAAAGGCTGAAACAAGAGTTTCGCAGAAAAAAACTTACGTAGTTAATTTTGCCGTCTTCAGGTAGCAAAACTTTTTTTCCAGATTATTTGCAAAGGAAATTGATTCTGAGAGTAAGGTCGAGCAGTCAGATTACAAACCTCATCTTCAATCAAAACAGTTTTTGTCTGTTATATGTACACAGTGCAATGATCCAGAGCAGCAATTACTGCATGAAAAGTACTATTAATTGATACAAATACAGAAACTGTAAGTGGTACAGAAACAATTAAGACAATTAGCTACATTTACATAACTGAATATTTTCTATTAATTATGACTGTGGTTGCGTGTAGCATTTATTTTTAGTGAGAGAAGCAGCATTTCATTCTGTAATGGTAGCACTCTTGTTGAAACTAATAGCTCAGGAGCTTAGTTCAGAATTTTTTCTGTTTTGCTGCTAATGTCAGTTTGGAAGCTGCTGGAGTAGAATATGGAAAACAATAACTAAAGCATGTACGTATATAACGTTGGCAAGCTTTATATGTTGGTGTTAGACTCACGTTTCTCTGCTTTGTGCAAGGAGTTTCAGTGTTTATTGCGCACCAAAACTTCCCGTTTGAGCAACAAAGGTATAGCTGCTTTTAAGCATTGAGAATGGTGCTTCAGAACACCATAGTACATAAAAACACCCTCTTTTTGGGGTTACATTTAAAAAGCAAATGACTTTTTGTTGAAGATACAGTTGCAACGATTGTCTTTTTGTGTATATTGTTGTTTTCTCTATGTAATTTCCACAATTTTGCTCTCTGCTCTCAATGTTTTGCTGTGAACTCTTACTCATGATTATTGAGGCAGACTATTTTGGGGTTTTTTCCTGGTTCTTCTTTTTTCTTGAGCAGGAGCAATTAGATCCTTACAGATTTGATCTGTGGAGTCTCTAATTATGATTTAAATGATAAATGTATTTATTATTTGCTTTACTGTTGCAGAGAGAGCTATTTTTACCTGTATGTGTCTGAGATTACATTATAAAAAGGATTGCAATTGCTGCTGGTCAAACTATGCTAAGTTGCACTGGTACAAATACTTCTGAGCATATTTCTCACTTTAGAACAAGGCAGCCTTTTTTGCATTATCTTTACACAGATGCATGTATCATATTTGTTTACATGCATGTGCAGAGTATTATTATCTGAACTATGTTAAGAAATATGACAGTAAAATCTCAGAAAGAAGCCAGATCTGATTTAAATCTCTAATTACAGGCAAATGTCCATCTAGTACGCGGAGCCACCATAAAGATAACAACCACTTAAACCTTCAAAGTGGGACGTACATAGAACTTAATGTTTCATAGCATTGCAATGCTTTTTTCACATGTGGTTGGATCTCACCCCACGCAGATGAAATGCTGGTCACATTCCATGTCTGACGGAAGGACTGTTGCTGACTGTGATGTTGGCTAATAAACAAACTAGCAGATGTTGACACTGAAAGAATTATTTGATCTAAAGAACACAACCAATTGGTTTCCCAGCCTTTTTATTTCTTATGTCATGCTGAGATAAATATGGCAATGATGCTTAAATAATTTCTTTCTGATGGCGAACAGATGAATGCCTACGTCAAAACAGAAACGCTTCCTATAATCTTGCTGGACACTGTTTCTCTGATGTTTCACATATTGTCTCAGAACCTGAGGCACTCTGCTGGGGTCAAATTTATTCTGCAAAAACTCTGAACAAAATGTGTACCAACAAGTTCCTGTACCTCTAATAAAACTCCTGTATGGACTGTACTAGAAGAAGTATACTTTGTCTGTTCATGCTCAGTATAAATTTTAGGAATTGTCATGTAAATCTGTGGAGTTGTATGGATAATCTGTAAAGTTTTCCTGCTGTCTGTGAGTGGGCACACGTGCTGTTGCAGAACTCTGATTAAACCATGTGTATGTAGGAAAAAACGCCTTATGTAAAGCCCTGCATCAGGGAGCGCAGGGATGTCTGGTGTTTGCAGGCAGCTTGATTCCCCAAGCAGGAATAGAGATGCATTTCAGTGTGGTGGTGTGGCTCCACTTGGACAGGCTGTGGGCTCACTAGTGCTGGTGTAGATTGTTTCCAGCCTCTAAGGTTTAATATCACAAGCAGACTTCTAAGGTGTTCTCCTGGCCACTGGATCTAGCTTCTCCAAGATACAGCTTTCTTGTGGTTTGTGTTTCTCGATCTTAATACATCATGACTTCTGATGTCAGATGATAGTTTTGTTCAGGATTTTGTATTGCTTAATGTATTTACCACTTCTTGTGCACCATCTTTTTCTATTCAAATTCTGTTTCCCCTCATCGGCCTCACTCTTTGAAAGAGAGCTGCTCTGATTGCCAGACCTCCCTCTTTCTAACACCTCTTGCTCAGGTTTGCTTTAGTTTTTGTCTAGGAAGCCAAATAAATATTTTATTTATCAGGAATTTTTCCCCTGGGATTTTTTTTTTTTCTTTTGAACTAAGTGCCACACATTATTTCAAAGGAACTATGAAAAGATCAGCAGCCGAAGAGTGCTGTATGTTTTATGTGAATTTTAAACAATGTCCCTGGTCTGTGCAGGGAGAATGAGTCAATCATTTGTATAACTTAGTTGAAGGATGTCATGTCCCTATCTAATGGGTAGATAACTTGTATACAGCGAAGAGTAAAAGCTGGGTATATGTCTGACAGTCTACTTGCATTTAGGTTACTGGCAATACCTACTTTATGCTAATGGACAAGTGTCGAGAGCAGAGTAAATATAGATTCATCTTTGCTTCCTTGAAACTCATTGTAAACTCTGGATGAGCATTTGCAAGAATCCCTTCTGAGCTTTCCTTCTCAGCATTACTGAGAACAAAGGAGTATGAATAAATACCCTGTTACTAGGTACTGTACTGAGTTGAAATATTAAGTCTTATAAAATCTTTATTATCTTTTGTAAAATACACATCAAAGCTTTATTTAAGTTAGCAATCTCAGATCAGAGGAGAAAGGAAACAGGTGGAGCAGTAATCATATGTGAGAATGAGAACATGACAGTTCACTTGAATGCCCTGTGATGCTTTGGAAAAAGACAGGGTTGCTTTTATTTGGGAACTTTCCATTAGTCATATAATTTGGCACTTAAAGTGAAGTATCTTACATTCATTATTTTTTAAATTAAATTTAATTTATTTTGTTTATACAGAGGAGGAGGAAGTCAGTTTAGGACATCAAGGGGATTTTCCTCTACTATGTAATTCCTGTCTAATCTTGAATTATTTGAACTCTCTAGGTCTAAGTCCAGGCTAGATCTAAATAAACTTTTGGAGCAATGTAGCCATTTTAGGACTCTATTATGTCCAGGTTAAAAACATCTCATCTGTGTTGAATCAAAGCAAATTGCTCAGATAACAGCTAGCCTGTTTTTGGAAGCTTAGCTGAGTTTTGTCCCAACATGGTGCTGTAGGGACCATGTATTCCTTCATCTGTGAAGTGGGGGATAGGAGTTCTTCCCCATTAGGACCTGTAAAAATAAATACAGTAAAGACTGTAAGATGCTCTGTTAGTGTAATAATAGGATAGTGTAAATGCTCAGAATAGATTTGTAATGTTTCTTGTAATACATAGCCATTTGTTATAAGAATTTAGAATGAGGATAAAGTGTGCAATAAAATCCAGACTATGTTTCAATAACTTTTGGAAATACTATTTCCCGTTACACTTGGTTCATAAGGCCTGCGTGAAAACAGACATGCCTGAAACAATGACTGTGGCTCACGCTTATATTTAAATCTGTGTAAAACTGCAGTAGTCTGATTGAAATCAATAAATGTGATATACATCATTATTGTAATTGTTATTGCAGATTTCCACCAGTATAACACATGAGATGATCTAATTAATTGATGACTGTAGTCAAGTCCTCTAATATTTTGGTGATAATATTGTTTATTGGCAATTGAAAGCAGAACAGTTATTTTTTAAAAATGCAATAACAGAAGATGAAAAAGGATTTATTCTGGTTTGTATTTGATCTTTTCTGTCTTTATTCAACGGAATGCCATACAAGCATTAATGTTTAAAATGTATGTCCTTCTGCATTAGCTTTCACACTATTGCAGTAATGTGTTCAGAGCTCTGTTTCTAGAGTTTCATAGCTGTATTGCAGCTGTAACAGCAAATCTAAGCACTTGTTAGAAATATTGAGATTGACCAATGACAGTTCCAGTCTTTTGAGAAATAGGTGTGATTTTCCAAGAACTGCTGCAGTTATCTGCTGAGGTCTTGCCTTTCTGATTCTGCTCCACAGGTTTGTGTCTGCCTCTATCTGTCCTCTGCTAGATAAGAGCCCAGAAGGTGATAGAGGATTCCTGCTCCTGTCACCTGTACCTGGTGCGATCGTCAGTCAGTCCAAGAGGCACATGGGCACGATGGCAATAGTAAAAATGAGCTGTTTGTACTGCTCTGACTGCTCTGTGGACGTGAGAAGGTGCTTGCATAGATAAGGGATCTATTAGATGAGAATCAAGGCTGTTGGTGTGCTGAAAGCTGGCAGGGTACCTGCATCCTCTTTGAATGGCTCAGGAAGGCAGTGGTGCTTGCGAGCTGGAATCCCATTATTGGCCTTTCTGCTCCCCTGTTTTATCGGCTGTGGAATAGTAACTCTGTTTCTCTATTCACAGGAAACTTTATGGCTTCATTCATCAAGATGTTATCTAAGTGCAATTGTTGCAATGTTTAACCCCGTTTCCTCCCTTCCCCTTACTCTCCTGTAGTTCGGTTTGTCCTCTTCTCACTAGGCTCTCTCTGATTCTAGCCAAGCCCTTTGTCTTCTAGAGCTTGTGTTATTTTAATATCTATGAAATCAGACTGAATTTTGATCAGACAAATTAATTTCGTAATGGTTCCACCACGGCTTCTTGCATGTAAAATTGGGTATCGCTATATTAATAGAGAACACGTTGTGGAAAACATTCTAAAAGCAGGAGAGAAATAAGATAATAACTGTAAATTCGATTATTTTGAAATGGCTGCACTGTTTCTAATTAGCTAATTACAGCCTGAACATAATTAGGCAAAATGAGAAAGGTTGAAATGCTTGGGGGGGGTGGAACAAAAGCCAGAGCAACAAAAAATCCACCCCACTGTGGAGAGAAGTATTCCTGAATAAATTGTAGCAGACAGTTGGTCAGAAAGGTGGTCCTGACAATAGGATATTATTTACCTTTCCCATAGTGACTGAGATAATTGCAGTAATTGCACAGTTCATTTTCATACAAAGAGCAGAAACTGCTTGAAATCAGTTTAATCTGGAAGAAACAATGTGTTCCTCATCTAGTAACAAAGCAGTTTAGTCAAGCAACATTTATTTCATCAAAAAATTGTAAAGTAAGGAAAGCATTTTGATTTGGCTGCCAGATGGATGCAATGAAGAACTCATCATTCGCTAGTTTATAAAGATAAGAGATATTTAAGGAAAAAAAATAATCTACAGCATGTCCTGGAAAAAGTACAAGTTCTAGATAAGGTACTGTTTCCAGACGAGTGCGGTCTCAGACAGAAAAAATCCTTAATTTTGAAGGTAGAGAAAGGAAGGACGGCAACCATGTCAGTACTCGGGCAAGAACTAGAGGATTTACTCTATCCCAATGTACTGATTGGTACATCAAAAAAGGAAGGTGTTTCATCAGACTCAACAATATGGTTTCCTTTGCAGCTTTCTACAGAACGTTGCTCTACTTAGGAAAAGGGGTTTGTTCTGCTGTAATCTATGAAATTTGCTTGACGTGCGACTCAAGCCAAGCAATGAGTCAGGTGAAAGCAGGTCACCTGCAACCCAAGTGATGAAATAGTTGGTGGTATGACTGGTTGGTCCTTTTGAACTGTCCTGGAGCTTTTTGTAATTCTGGGGAGATCTAGAGCTGGTACTTCTTGAAAAGACACACTGCGATGGTATCTTGATGTAAGGTCAAAACAGGAAATGAAGGGAGCTGTTGCTGAACTTTGAGAATGACCTTACCTAAGAAAGAAAACTGTGGTGCAAATGAAAGAGAATGAGTCTCTTGCAGAGCGAGACAAGCAAAATGAGAACTTCTCCTTCTGTCTGTACCTTCATCTTCCCTCTGTGTCTATGCTTTGGACTTCGTCCGTACTAATTCTGCCATGCTGGCGTTGTTTAGCATGCAGTCAACCGCTTTGAAGGACTGCAGCATGAGGAAGCCACTTTGATATCAAAATAAGCTCGCAGCATGTCGTCTTCAAAATCTTACTAACTGACTGAGAGACCATTGTGACAAGCTACGTTTTGCGTGTGAGCAGGCATGGGAAAGAGAGTGTTATCTAGTTTAATTCATCAATTTGAGAAGTATCTCTTTACTTGTGGTTGCACTACGTATAAACTAGTAATCACCGTATGGTATTTTTTATTTTCCCACATGCTTTCTTCTTGCCTGTTTTTGAGCAATTAAGTAAAGTTAAAATATAACTACCATACATACAGATCACTGAAAGAATAGATATTTCTCTTATTTTTACTCAGTTTGTTTTAAATAAGCACTTTTGAATCTATATTTTTCCTTTTTAGATTTTCCTCTCTGCAAAGTTTCATTTAACTGAAAATACTGCTTATTATTTATGAGGCATCCATTCTTTCGCTGACAGACAGCTGGGGAGAGCATGCCATTTTCTATTGGTTTTGAGAGATGAAATATGAAACAAGTGCTGGTTAATCCTTGAGCTTCCAATCTGACCTCTGCTCAATTGTTAGATGTCAGCAAGTTAAAATTTATAATATGGCCACATTAGACAAATTTGTCAAGGAAGCCATGTTGACTAATAAAAGGACAAGTTCTTCCTTACACAAATCAAATCCTGAACCCATAAAAAGCACTGAAGACCTTGGGAAGAATTGTGTGAAAACAGCTGTCTGTTTTGTTTTTCTGTTCAGGGGACAAGCAAAGCAGCCCTGTGACTTCAACAGAAGCTACTTGTAGGAGTTACTGATGTATATGTTAAGGCTGGGAGGGGAAAAATAGAGGAAGATAACTGGATATTAGCTGTTAATTTTGAAGAAGAGCATCTGACTGGAAACCTACATTAGGAATAACGTAGGTTGTGTCTCTCTGGTGGATCTTCAGAGAGCGGGGAGGGGGGTGACAGTTTTAAAACATGGAATTTGGACAACATGCAGTTTTGATAACTACGTGACTTGGTGCACAAATGGTCAGAGTTGTGATTGCTGTTGTAGGTGCTTTTTGGAGAGTGAAGCTCTCCTTGAAATGTTCACTTCAATGGAAGTATAATACCTCAAGCAAAATTATTTTTTTGAAATTCTGTGATTTCTCGAACAGCTGGGTCGGTGCTAGTGACAGCAAGGAGGGTGACTGGAGGGTTAGGGCTCCCGTGAAAGTGAGGAACAATTGTGACCTTCTCTGGAAAATTTGTAATGAAAACTTTTACCTTTTCATGTAAACAGAGTTTGAACCAAGTTTGGAATGTCAGTTTCTCTGAGGTGAAGAAAAAAAGGTAATTGGGTAATTTAACTGGTTTCATATTTTCTGACTGGCTCAGGTCTTAAGCCTTTTAAGTGAAACTGGAACAGCTTGATGGTTTTGCAGGAAACCTAAATGAAACATGTTGATCTGATTGACTTAAGGGTGAAATTGTGTTTCTTAAGGGTTCTAAACAAAATTTCAGACTCATAGAAAAGGAAGAAAATTCACATATGAGTTAGTACAAAGCAAAAGCAAATTTACCTATTTTAAGACATGAGTAAATTAAATTCTAGTGACTTATCAAAACCAACCTTGTAATAATTTGATTTCAAGAAAAGTGAACAAGAGTTAAAATTGCATAGATTTGACAAATTAAGGTTGCATTGTCTGGTTAGTGATGTCTTTTCATTCTGCTTTGTTTCAGCTCAGTGCAATTCTTTATATGCACAAAATTCAACTCTCAGTCAGTCTCTGTCTAGACATATTCTGGTATTCCATTTACCAGCCACAGTAGCTTGAATGGGTGATGCTTGTACAGACCATGCAAGGACTTGCTGCCCTTGGCAATATTGTCTCCTTTTTTTCATATAGATGACCAATATATTTTTTTTTTTTCAGTGTATTAAATGAGAACGGGCTTTCCTTCAAAAATTGGCGTCTCTCCAAAGATTTAAATGGTTTTGCTTGGCACTTCTGTGTTCCTTGGTTACCATTTTAAGAAACACCAGGGGCAGATGATGGACTGCATTTGTTAATTATTTCATCACACTGCTCAAAGTAATGCCACTCTAGAGTGGCTGATACCCTATTTGGTGTCACTCATTAGTTAACTTTGGGGTTTAGTGAATCAAAGGGGTTACTAATTTTCACCTGTTACCTCTCTGACCTCTCTAAGAGCAAATTGATGATATCTGTGCACTTGACACATTAAACTAAAAAAAAAAGATTAATATTCTGAAGGCGTATGAAAATTCTCCTTTCTAGTCAAAAGCTGTGCTCCTTTACCTCAGAAGGTTTTCAGAAGATTTGAGTTATGTTTGATATTTAGCCTCTGGATGAAATCTAACTGTAATGAAATCAGTGGCACAACTTCAAATGCATTGAATCCAGCCTTTCACAAAGTTGTTCTCCACTGCTATGAAAGACTTTCTCCCTCACAGGACAAAAGGAAGCAAGATGATGATGCTTGACAGTGAAAGATTTATTAATAAAATCTCTGTTAATCTATAACAGTATACTCCATTAGCACATCCCTAATTAACAAGCAACCAATTTGATCTTTCTGGCTAGAGCAGAGGAAGAAAAAAATCCCAATATTTTATGAAAACTTAGGAGTGTTTTCAACTTCTCCTGATCTCATTGTTCCTGCGAGCATTTCCAGCCTGCAAAAAACCTGTCTTGAACCAAACTCCATTTACCATTTCCCTGCTGCAATGAGGGCAATCGCTGACCGACTTTCCACCTTTGGTTGCATGAGCCAGTCTGCCAGCCCGGCTCAGCCGCCCAAGGAGGAGGCAGCGTGTCCTTCCATCCTCCTCCTCCCTCTGCCCCACGTTCCCTCTGAAATCCAACATCCCTCTCACCAGTTCATTCAGCTGGTCCTACAATAAATCTTTGTGGGTTTATTTGAAATATTGTTGAGCTGAGTCACCCCACGGAAGGGGAGGCAGGAGTCCTTGCCTGGGCGCATGAATTTTGGGGGAGAGAGATGGGGAAGAAAGAAAAGTACCTCTTCTCTCTGGCACTGGGGAACCACTCAGGTGGTTTCACTACCTGCGCAAACACAGCCTTCAAGCAGCTGCTTTACATTCAGTTTTGTCTCTTATTTCTGTTACAACATGCTGCAAGAAAAGGGTATTTGCTCTTTGCTGATAAGGAAGAGACCTGTGGGACTTTCGGAGTAATTTCTCTTATCTATTAACCTCCATTTGCTGACCCTTCTCTGATGGAGATTGTTAGCCCCAATTGAAAATTTGGTTCAACTTGGTTATGTTAAGTACATATAGGTAATCTTTCTGAAGACGATTTCCTGCTAGTCTCAAAGATTTTTGTTGAATACCACAGATTTTACCCTCTTCTATAGCAGTATCTATTTTTTGTCTACATTCTTCTGTATTGTTCTTTTGTATTGCTGCCTTCTTTGTCTTCTCTGGCACTCTGATAGTGACTGTCAGGCAGACCCAGGCTTGTATTGGTTCTGTTAACTTCAGCTCAAGCCTTTACTCTCTGGCCTGACGTGCTTGCTCTTATTTTAATGAAAAATACTTCATTTTGGTGGAACATCTGTCTGTATTGATTTTTGCAGCCACTTATTTCCTGAGGTTTTATCCATTCTTTTGAGTGAGACACACACTGTGCAGGAACAGTTCTTAATCCTCAGATCTCCCTCCAACTCAGACTTACCAGGAGAGCTACTAGCTACCAACCATAAGAATTTTATAAAATGGCCTTAAAGCAGCAGGTAGTGATTGTGCGTTGAGTTGTACCATTTGCATGACCTTTGGTAGGTAGCCTGGACCCCTTCATTATCTTTGCTGGGCAATGAGAGAGCTCAGTGCACACAAATGTTGCACTGAAAGTAGCGGGTGTCGTAAAATTGCTGAGTGATTATAATGTTCACTACCATAGAAGAACAAACCAGATGTTTGTTTTCTTTTGTTGTATCATCCCATCTCTATCCTGAGCAAATCAAAAGCAGTCTTCACCAAGTTAATTCCCCATCTTCTGTATAGAAAACAGAGTCCAAAGGAGCTGGAGAGCTGATAATCTGAAATTCTCTGGATGTTGAGAATTAACCCCAAATCTAATAATCTAACACTAAGAGCAGGCATAAATAACTCACTTCTGGAATGCTGTGATCTACCAAACTCATCGAGTTGCTCCAACTATAAAAATGAAAGGTGGAGTGTTGATTGGGTTGTTTTGTTGTTGTTGTTTTGGCTTTTTTTTCCCCCTGGATGTCACGCAGAACTCGGTCTTTTTCCATCAGGTATTATGCAGCTAAGATATCTGTAAATCCCAATACGGTCACCATTCTTTGTGGATCTCCGGTGATTAGTGTTTGTGCCTTATCTTCCAACTCTAAAATAGGGGACCGTAACATTTTCTTCCTTTGCAAGGACATTGTGTGAAAACTGTATTCAGTGTGGTTTATTCATACCATACAGTAAAACTGATACATAGATGAACTCCATCAGGTGCACACACAGAAAGGTGCTTGCTGTATTCGGGCACCTCAGCTTGGCTAAGCCAGAAGATAGCAAAGGCCTAAAACAGAAAATCTATCATTAAGAGCAGAGGGGTTTCCTGGTGTCCTGAGAGCTCAAATGAGCCAGAATCCCTAAAAACAAAGCGAAGATTTATAATATCTTCACCAGCAGCTCTCTCCATGCAGCAGAGTGAAAGGCTCCCCGATGTCACCAAAGGCGTGATTAACGCCTTGTAAGGAGGAAGTGCTGTGTGCTGGATGATTGCAGGGGGAGTGCTGCACAGGAATACAGGCTGCACACACTTCTGGTAGCGCTCATGTCACTGTGCTTTGCTTGGGCCCTTCCTACATTTGGATACGGCAGTGAGGTGGTAGCAGGGGAACCTGTACTGATGGGCTTCTTTTAGTTTCTCAATTCGCATCCAAATTTCAAAATAATGGTAAAAGCCATACCACTGTGTGTTGTCTAAGTAAATTTTTTCAACTCTGTGAAACTTTCTGATTTGATTTGTAAGCAGATGTAGACTGCAATTTTTCTCATATACAATTATAGATCCAAATTCCATCTAGCTCACTGAGGACTATTTTTGATATCAAAAATATGCCAGATTTGAGTCCCTTCAAGCGAAGCTAAGGAAACTGTCTGAACACCCACTTATAGATTTCTCTGGTATAAGGGAATTCCTCACATGGTATGAAAGCATTTTTATAGCAAGAACTTGGAAGAGGGATGGGTCCTGGTGCCTTGCCTAATTCTTATTGGGAAGACTGAATTGTAGAAGGAACTTTACAATCAGCATCAGTCTGATCTCTCTGACTTTCACCAGCAGTAGGTTTGCAATGATGGATCATTCCTCCTTCTGCTGACTCTCTGCAGACCAAGGGAAGGATTCCTTGTTCATTTCTTGCTGTTCTATGAAGCAGGAAAGTGAAATTTTATTTTGTTGGGTGTCATAAACATTTTGTCGTAAGTAGCTGTGGGCAGTGGATTTATACGGCCTTTAAATTTCTCTGTGAGATGCTTGGCAGTACTGCCAAGCCTAGAGAAGCCAGCACAGTTTTGGGGTACCTGATGTCTGTAGGTTAGCATGTTCTGTAAATATTCTTCAATCTCATACTACCCGTTTTTCTGCAGCATAGTGAAGACAAACTGTGGCATTGTATCCTAGAAGCAGAAGGCATTTTTGCAGAATTTCATGAGTAATTCTTTTCAATAGTTCAGAGTAAACTGACTGAAGCCGGCAGCCACAAATCACGGCAGCCGTACTTGTTGGCTGGTGAGGTAGCCTTATTTTGCAGACTGCTGGTAAATCTCTGGGAAGTTTCCTCTGCACCCGGCTGCTAGATAGAAGACATAATTGGTGCTCATGATGGGCAGACCCCATAAAAAGCCAGAGGTTTGTAAAATTGCTATAAAATCACTGGGCTGTAGAGAATTCTGAGAGTAATAAATCTCTGTTTGTTTATGTGATGGAGGCCGAATTCTGCAAGGTCTTTTCCAAACCTAGGATGAAGAAAGTCATAACATAAAAGAGCTTTTGAAGGAAACAGTGTTGAACCCAAATCATACGAGTAAAACGGTTCAAAGCAGGGCTTGGAATAGGAAAGAACAAAGCCGAAGGATTAGTCATAATACAAATAGCCCCTGAATTCAAAGGCTTAGAACAGCTATGGTTTGCTCAACTGATTACTGAAGCTCATCTAAAACCAAGCAGGAATAATAGTCCTTTTGGCCTCAAACTCTGCCCTAGCCGGAGGCGAAGGGAGTGGATGCTTCTTTGAAAGGCAAATCTGAGTGTTCTGGCAGAGGGTTCCCAGGGTGCAGTGAATGGGGACTGGAAGGCACTTTGCTGCCCAGCTGACCTTAGCGGTCTTTCCCTTTCTGTGTTATGTCTTACAGCAGCAGGTTGATTTTAACGTTTGGGTTACTAGCATGCGAGAACTCAAGCCTGGAAAGCTTTGAATAGCTAGTGCAAAACACTGGATCTCCTTGGCCTCCTAAAGTAAATGTAGACTGGCAGCTTGACAGCCTGCAGTTTAGGGAAGAGAACATGCGGTATTAAACACTAAAAGATGGCGCTGTCAGTGAAAGTGAAATTTTGGTGTGAAGGGAGAATGGGACCCTTGGTTTGTATATGCATACCATCATCACCATCAAAGACCTGAATTCTGGAAGACATCTGTAATATTCAATTGGTTTTGTTTGACCTACCAAACACCCTGTGACATTGTGTATCACTAGATGCTGACTTAAGGCTCTTCCTTGTTAACTATTTCTGGTGTGTATTTATGGTTGTCTTCTGCAAAGAAACCTCTTTAATGTGGTGCGGATTGTCATGTGGCCTCCACCTTGAAAAAGACCAAAATTTAACTAAAAATTTCAGCTTCTCATTATTCTGGCAGATATGAAGTGGTATGGTTTCATTAAAACAAGCTGAATTATTCCTTGCCCCACCCTCCCAGCCTGGGGATCCAGCCATTTGTTTGCATCAACTAGTAAGGCAAAGGGGAGGAAAAGGCTGTTGGGTTTTTTTGTTTCTATAATAAATCTAGGAGGAGGCTCAAACTCTACAGCAACCGCAGTCTTCTGAGGAGACTTAGACATTATGCACAGCTTGAAATGTTTGTAGCCAATATAGCATTTAAATCTTCAAGCCAATTAAGTGTAATTATTGAATGAAAGGTAATACTTTTCTTCAACAATATGACGGTGAAATTTAAATTGGTTTTTAAATTAGAAGGTGACACCTACTAACTGTCAGTCAATTAGGTGTTTATCTGAAGACAGTTGGCATGAAATTTCTTTTTTTTTTTTTTAAACATATATATATAGCCCATGTATCTTAGTGAAGGCTGAAGAGCATTTTGTGTAGAGACAGTAAATACACAGAGCACACATGAATAAATGAAAAAAGGAAGCAATGGATTTGCTTTCTAGAAAGTGTCCGGTTGTCTTAATAGGTATTGATAAAAGCTTTCTATTTATCCTACTCTATTAACTATCAAAATTGAACACTTAGGCTAATATTTCTAAAAAGTGTTTAATGAAATAGTTTGCCTATTTCCTATCCATTTATAGGCTATTTTGTCCTGTGATCCTGTCCTGTGATTTATAGGCTATTTTGTCCAAGTGATCTTCTTGGCTTTGAGCATTTCTACTACATGATATCCCCTAAAACTTTGAGAGCTTTGGGCTCACGGGCACATCACACGGTTCAAGTGCAGATTTATCCCTGTCCTGTGTCCTGCCCCATAACAACTTGCAGATTTGCTCAGAGAGACAGCAAGTAGTCTCTTAATGAAAAAAAAGCAAACACACAAACTTAATTTTCTTTATTAAAAAGCTACGATTTCCCATGGAAATGCTCACTTCCTACAACATATACAATACATAAGCTTATTTATACACAATTGCAAGATCATAAAATATAGAAGTTTCATTTGATTAAATAGCAATTTGAGGTTACAATTTTTGTATGCCAAGCTGCATTACTAGATCTTCTCAGTGATTGGAATTACAAGCTGCTATTACTTTTAAATATTAAGTATTTTTTCCTCATTTCTTCTTCTGGGAGAACTTGTTTGAGGTCTTTCTGTGTGTGACAGCTAAAGAAGCATAAATTAATAGTTTCTGAAGGGTTCTTTTTGTAAGCAATTGCTGATAATTTTATTTAGGCACTTATGGTAAGAAAGATAAACCCATGATGCTGTGCAAAGGCACGTCAACACTTGTAATAAACACCTATTTTGAGAGCAATTGACATAACAGTATAAAGATTTTATTTACATGGTGAAAGATGCCAAGTGACATAGTTATGTGGCTTTTAAAATATGTTTTCCTCAGTTTAAAAGCCCTGTCAATCTCCACACAAACACTTTGTGATTCGTTCGGTGATAGAAAGCTGTGGCAAGTAGCACCAGAGCTTGTTTCCTTGTGTTATAACTGTAGGTAATTTTTAAGTCTTAATTGCCTTCTGCAACCGGAGACTGAGTGTGTGCCTGATCCTTACCCCAAAACAGCTTTCGCTTGGTTTCTGATCATCGCACTGTATCTGTGTCCAAAAGCAAGGAGGTGGATCTGTGTCATTCCAGATGAGCTAGTAGCTTCTTTGCAGCCCTTGCGGCTCTGGCCCGCGTTTGTCCAACCTTTTCTAGGAAATGCTGAGGGGCTCTGGTTCCAAGACCTCCTGCAGCATCGCGCTGCAGCTCCCGCTGCTCTGTGGGGCTGCCTGGCTGCAGGAAATGGGATTCCTGACCATCACAACACCTGACGACACTCTCGGGTAAAGGGCTCAGAATTGGAGGTGTGTGCTTAACCAAATGCTTCTGTGTGTTAAGGAAATAGATCATAACTCATGTTCAAAGTATTATAATAGAAGACCAATGCACTGGACATGATGCATCTGTAACATTAATACTTTGTACGCAAAGTTGGTTGTTTGTACGTGTAACTTCTGCTTGAATTTTGCAAACGTGAAATGACTACTTTGCACGCAGTTGCATGAAAATGTAGTAGTAATCACGTGATAACGGAGACAGTTTTATTCTTTTTGTTCTCCAGTCTCTATTGGAACCAATATGTAAAAGACCTTTTTTCCCTTTCCCTTCCTCTTTCCCTTTCCATTCCCCAATATTCAATTAGTAGTGGTTTAAAAAAAAAATGTTGATAGTTTTCTCTTTCTGCTAGTCTTTCTTTTTTTTTTTTTTTTTCCCTCTGACCTTCCAATGAAATTACTACACTACTTCATCATACAAAGGGGAACACTTCAAACAATTATCTCGGAAATGCTTCTATTTAGTTTCCCTTTTAAAATGTTCAGCCTTTCAATGTTAAAATTATGTAGACAAATGTCTCTGTTGTACCAGAAGACAAAAAGGAATAAAGGGAGAGGAGGGGAAGCCCGCCAAGAACCACACAGCCACTTAAAAACTATTTAAGGCATTATGTACACTCTATTCTAGATACATTTTAGACATTGGACTAAATTCTGCTTTCAGGCGCACATCAGTAGCTCTAACAAAGACTTTGACTTTGCTCAGATGTTGGGGGCAAGATTTGCTACCTCGAGCAAATTGGTTTGGTATGTAACAGGCACAATCATCGAAGAGGATAAGTGGTATAATTGTAACCCTGACCCATACAACAGTGTTACGTTATTCAGGTATTTAGCTGTGTTGTAGAATCTGCTGGAGACTGGTTATATATCAGGAGAGCCGGGCACCGTGCAAAGCTAACACCTTGCTCCGTCTAAAAGCAGTCAGACTCTTAATGTAGCTAAGCCAGAATGAAAAAGGGGGTTTTGTTTTGTTTGTTTTCTGATTATTGTTTGTTTGGTTTGTTTTTTTCCTGTGGAAGGGCCCAACACACCTTTGTAATACATTTGATGGATGACAAATCAGTATGCACGCAGTGTTTTCCAGTAAGAGCAAAAGCAAAAATGCAGTGTAGGGAATGAAATCATGGGCCGTTTCCAGCATATAACATTCAGACTGTACTGTCAGTAAAACACAGGTGTGAGCCCGTTCCCAGCTACCAGGTGCCATTCGTCCACCAGCCAAACGCTCTGACTGCATTTGGGTCCGGGTAGGATAAAAGCTGTGCAGTGTGCCAGGGAAGAAACAGGGAGCCCAAATGCATCCAGTACTTGACAGTGTGGAGAAATAACATGGATAAACTACCTGCGAGCTGCAGGCTTCTGTGCTGGAAGCTACTGACACAAGGATAGAAATATAAGAAAGGAGGGTTTTTTCACTGTATGGGTGATCTAAGGGTGGAACAAGTTGCCCAGGGACACTGGAGTCCCTCTCCTTGGAGGTACTTCCAACTTGACCTGAAGTTGGCCCCGCTTTGAGCAGTGGGCTGGATGAGATGACTTTCAGAGATCTCTTTACAAATTAGATTGTTTTGAGACTCCACAAATGGCATGAAATAACCTTAAACTAAACTTGGTTGTCATGGTAATGGAATTTTCTATTGTTTCCTTATGTACCTGTAAAAGAGCATGTGGTAGTCAGATCTCATGCCATCTAGTCTGTAACCGATCAGACATAATCCAGTTTTAGTCAGAGCTTAGAATAAGCCTTTGATCAGAAGGGAGTATCAAAATTTTATTTGCTCTTGGGTTTGATTTTAGTTGAAGATTCAGCTAAAAGATGTACGTGGTGTTAAATGCTGTCATTTGGTTACCCTTCTGTTTCTTGTGGTTTGTGCAGTTATACTCAAATAGTATGTATAGTTTCATTTTCTGGGAGAAATTGAACCCTAAAGGAGAATTACATGCAGCTGCATATCTGGTGGGAGTAGTGAATCATTGATAAAATACTTTATTGCAGAATTTCTGTATTATAAAATGTCATTGACTTTGATATTGACTACATATGTCCTAGTTTTGACAGACAGACAATATTGCTATTGATTTTGTAATCAGAGCAAAATTACAAAATCTCTGAAGCATTCTGAACCTGATTAACATGGGTATCTATAGACTAGAATTAGCACAAAAGGTTAATCTTAAGAGCTATGAATTACTGAAACTACCTTGATTGCCTGAGATAGATCATGGGAACTACCAATAAAGCTTTAAAATTCCATTTAACAATTCATAGAGATATTGTATGGTTGCCTATGAAGTACAATAATAATAATTAAATTACATTTCTAGTATATTAAATTTGAAATTACTTCTCCATTTCTTTTTGAACGTGCTCTGTAAAAATTGGCAATAGTAGCACAAACACATTACCATGTTCTGTTTCAAGCTGCCATCAGAGATCTTCTGTGTTCCTTCCAGAGGCAGCGAATTAAACTATCAAAGCACAAAAAGTACAGTTCAGCTATAGCATCAATGGCTGAGTTAATTTTCTAGATATTCAACAGCTATTTTTTTTTCTGCTAAAAATGTGAGAGAATGGAAATACAGATGTTTAAAAAAACATATGACTTTTACAGTGGAATATTCTGGATGATGGTCAGAATTTTTTCCACGGGAAGAATTTAGATTGAGAGTGACTGTATTTAAAAACAAAACAAAACAAAAAAACCCCACCACCAAATGAAAAATAAGATGGAAATTAAAACAGTACTGCTTCAAAACATTCTCAAAAAGGGCAGACACCAGGATGAGTGTCGTTGGTGCAGGATAATAAAATAAATTGAAAGGACTGGCTCAAGCTTAGGAAGAGTTTGAAGAATCACTTTTTGCGTTTTGAATCCTTCACCCAGCATGTTAGAGCTTCACCTATGATATTGTACAGCTGTTTTATCTGACAACGTGTGAAAATGGCACTAGCCGAAGGATAAATAAATGATTTTGAAAGTTCCAAGTTGCTGTGCATTACTGCTTGGCTTTGAAGTTGGCCTTGCTTTGTGTGGGGGTTGGACCGGATGCCCTCCAGGGATCCCTTCCAAACTCAATCACTCTATGATTCTGTGTTTTTCCATTGAGGAATTATGTTGGAAGTGGCATTTCTAATGGATGTATTTCTTGGTCTGAATTGTTTATAGGAGACTGTCCAAAAATAAATGGATTTAGAGACCAAAAAGTCTTTTGAAAATGTGCAGACAATTTCTACATTTGGGTTAAGCTTACTGTTTTTATGATCGAATCTGATTATTCAGTGATTCTGTTTGCCTCTACCAGTGGATCTATTATCTTTTATGCCTCCCTTTATGCATGGAAAAGGTCTCCTAATCATTTCTCTTACTGCTTCACTTTGTTTTTTCTTTTCTTTTTTTTTTTTTTTAATTTTTGTTAAAGTCGCTTGTAAAGAGCTATTCCCTCCAGAGCTCCCAAGCATAGTGATAGGAAAATGACTAATGAAGAGAACAACAGGTTTGTGTGCCTTTATCTTCCTTCCATTAGAATTTGTAGTATATCTTTTGGGGTTTTTTTCATTCAGTCTGACTTTTCTTCAAAACTGTATGCTTAATGGAGAAGAATCTGGTTTTGCCTCACTCAGCAGTGAGACTTGGAAAAATACATTCACTCACCAGCCTGATACTCTCTACCCCAGCTCAGGTCTCTCAAATGCCTAAAATCCACTTTTCTTTAAAGGTCCCTCTGTTCTTATTACACACCAAATGTGAACATCTAATAATTAGGAGAGTCATCTCTCTCTCTCTAGTCAATGCTGCAAGGGCTGCATCTCTCCTGACTGTTGATGAATTTGGCTATCAGGATTTCCTTCTTCAATAGCACATCAAAGTGCTTTAAAACAGAAGCTTTCAACATAAAAATGACTTATATAAGTCTGTTTTGCAGGAATAAAGCTTATCTCTATGCTTAAAACAAATAATAAAAAACCATTTTGATAAATCTACAGTGCAGAGAACTGTTATATATCTGGGAGGCAACAGCCACTTGTTGGTCCACTGAGAACACGAACAGTATTTCCATGTTAATAACAAATCAGTGTTCTGTAGGAATGTATTTTCCACACCAGATATTACAATGTGTGACTAGTAGTTCAATGGGGTAAGAAATGGGATAACTGGGACTAAAACAGGGAAAAAGTGCAGAGGAATTTGGTACTCTTGAACGAAATACCATATGCCATTGAACTGATAGTTCTGGGAAGGATTTCTAGGCAGAATTACAGAGCTTGTTTCACTGCTTGTCTTGCTATCTTCGGTGATTGTCAGATTGCAGGTAAAATTAATGCTCTGGTCTTTGTTGCTGATAATGACTTTTGGTCGTATCTTAACTTTTTTTTTTCAGAAATAATAAATCTTTGACAAGTAAAGTTGGGGATTTTTTTGTCAGTTATGCAGAAATTGGGGAAATAAGAGGGAAACTGAAGTCTTGAGACAGAAAAGTTTAATATTACCATAGCTGATTAGATGACAGCCAAAATATTAATAAAATTAATTCTTAAAATCATGTCCTACTTAAAAACCAAAATACTTGAGTAACATTCAGTGAACAAGCAGCATGTGATGAATGCTTTTTATAAGTGTTGCTGAAATGTGAAGAGAATGATTTCTTGGAGTTCATAAAGAAAGGATATAAAAAGCAAACAACAATATGTTAGCAGAGACACAGTAGATATAAGGTGTCTACTCCTGGAGGCAAAACCAAACAAATGGACAGTCCTGCCACTCTCTCATCCTCTGTACAAAATGTTATTGCCTGGTTATTTGTCCTAATCCTACCTTTCCTATTTGTTTAAGCCACTCAAAGTGTTTCTCCCCTCCCTTGTTTCAAGCTGTGTTGAAAATAGCTCCACTGAGTTACTGAATTTGAAAACCATTTCAGCAAAATGTAGTTCCTAGGTAAAAACTATTGAAAGGCAAAGTTTGTGGAAAATGGGCAATTTAACAGAGGTCAAGTACTGGGTGTAAATAGGGATGAAGCATCCTGTTGATGCTTCCACTACACGCTCCTGGAGGTTCCCAGTGTTTGCTCTGCTGCCTCTCCTGGAGTCTCCTCTAGCACTGATTCCTCTAAGACTGGTGCTAGAAGAGCTCGAACCCAGAAAGCAGCTCTGTGGCAAATCCAAGAAAGCCCCTCTTAAAGCCACTTTCAGCAGCTGACACTGAAAAAAAGTCTGGAATAGATTTTGGAGGTGGCTTCTGGTTTGGCCTCTAGAGCAGCTTCAGGACACACAGCTTGATTTCTTTCTGGGGCCATTTCTAGAGCCACCTTAGGGCTGCCTCCAGAACAGTTTCTCATGTCATTTCTAAATCAGTTTCTGGGCCCGGAACAAGAGCTATGTCTAGAACCACTATTTTCTTCTCAGAAAACATAAAAGAGGTTCTAGAACTGTCTCTAGACTTTCTTGAAGCAACTGTTCAAACGTTATGTTAAAAGAATGGTTACTTAAACTTGCTATTTCAGGAATGATCGTTCTTCTACAAAAGCATGTGAAGTACAAATTACTTGCGTTATTTTATACATTTGAATTTCTATTATTTCACATGCTGAATTTCTGCTGTTTCATAGGACATCAGATCCAGGCATAAAAGGCCGAAGAATTGACAATGAAAAAAAGAAAAGTAATTGTTAGCAAGCTGCTAAAGTGACTAGTAACCTAGAGTCCTCAAATTTAGAAATCCCAAGGTTAATTTTACTTAATACATATATTAAGTGAAATGTTTTGATAATTAGAATAAAATAATTAGAAAAAAAAAATTAGAAAATAATTGTTCTGGCATTGAATGATATTTATCTGTACTTTTATAAAGATTAACTCTAATTTAAAGCCAAAAGTCTTGATGCTATCTGTACATCGAGAGTAGTGTTCCACACTTTATGTTCGGCTGAGGTGGCTGCAAGTGACTATGACTTACTATTGCAAATTCCATCAATTTTACGAAACTCTTATTGTCAAAACAATTCAGACTATCCTGTGGTAATCAGATAATTGAGACTATAGTAAACTGGCAGCAATTGCTAAATTAATTTGTGAAACAGCTTTAAGTAACAAATAGATGGGAGAAAATCACAATCTGATTATAGATATTGCAGAAGCAAGAAACCAAATTAAATTCATTGGATAAATTATTCATTGTGAATCACTTTCTCAGTACTACAACTAACACCCCAGGGGAAAATATACTGTAAAGCTTCAAATCAGAGTTAGAGCACCTTCTTTTGATTTCTAATAAAAAGTTTTAAATGACTGCAGGTCCCTTGGATACCTCTTTGAAACTATTCCAATTTCAGTTCAGCATGGCAAAGGCAGCAGAACTGAGGGTTATGGAATGATATAGAAAGATGGATCCTGGGAATCAGATCTCTTGATTCTTCTGGCTCTCTACTACTGGCTTTTCTTATGATCTTGGGCAAATCTACAAATCTTATTGCTTAAATTTTCTTTTAAAAATCAGAAAGATTACAATACAAAATAAACAGGAAATATTACTAGGGTCCTTGGAAAAGACAAGTCTTGGCTTCCTAAGGAGATGTGAAAATGGAGGAAATGTATTATGGGTTCCTTGCCCAGATATAATCATTAAAGTCGACCATGGACCGAAGAAGATGGAACAAAAAGGGAGATGCTTGTGCTTCCTCACACTGTTGTGATGAGGCTTTTGGCTCAGCTTCATAAACATTCAGCACACAGGTCATTCTAATTCAGTTCACGATTTCAGGATTATGTATTTTATTTTTTATTTCTTTAAGTAAATGCTTAAGTGGCCTTCAGAATCAAGGCCATAACAGGCTTGTAGGACCGGGGCCTTGATTTACTGTTTCTAATTGGAAATTTCAAACATATATTTCATATTAATATGGGGGAAAATAATACAAAGATTCATTTTTAATAATATGAAGATTCATTTTAAAATATCCAGCTATAAACTCAGGTGCAATACGTCTCTGAAACTTGCTCAATTTGTTCATAGTGTAAGCTGCCCTTAATACTTATTTTCTTCTGTCTTATTTTGGTTTCATCTAAACAAAATAAAAGCAGCCAGAGGCTGAAGCACAGACTGATTAATCAGTGCATACCTTTTTGAATTAGCCTCATCTGACAAGAAATCTAAGATGAATGTAACGATTTCCCTAACAAAAATGAATTAATTCTTTTCTCATCCTAAGTACAAATTCCTTTTAAAATCTACGCTGGGATTTTAGCACTGCAAGGTGGAGGCAGCCATTGAGGAGTTTTTCTGGAGAGTTGGTTGATGATAAGAATTGTCTTTGAAAAGACATGTTGAATATGATAAGAATTAACATTGTGCTTTACCTTACTTTAGTATCTTAGAGCATTGGATTGAGGATGATATCGAGACATGGGAATTAAGCTGTCAAAGGAACTTTTTCTTCCTTTTGTTGCTTTCACCTACAGCTAGTAGAATAATTATCATCAAATAATGGATTAGCTGGACTTTTGTGGTATTTTTAAATATGTAGTTGAACAAGTATTTTAAAGTTATTCATTTTGTTACAGAGATGAATTGATAATTTAACAAACATTCTTCTGAATAATGTATTTATTAAGGCAATGGGCTTTGTTTTGGTTGTTGGATTGTGGTTTTTTGAGTACTGGACTGATTCATCCAAATAACTCAAGCAGCTATGCTACCAGGATATACAGGACAGGATGGTAAAGATTTTGGGAAAATAGCTGCTCACAGAGTTTGCGCAAGGAATGCTATAATTACCCGTGACGACTTTGGAACGACATTTGCAAAAGTCTGTCTCCTCTTGGGCTGGACAGTGTTCTTGGCAATGACACCCGCTTCACCTTCTCCTGTGAGCCTTGCCTGTGGCTTGGATGCAGTTTCCCTCTATATTTTTGGACTTCTAGGTTACTTAAGCTGTTTGTGATTTGACTGTATGTACTCCTAATTGCAGCAAACATACCTTGTAATTTATAATCAGGTTACTGTGGAAGTTCGGAGTTTAATTTACCAACTTTTTAAGTAACATGGAAGCTTATGATTATAGAGGCCACTTTTCTATTTCCTTTTTTTTCCTCTCCCTGCATGCAGTTTCTTTCACATAATTACATATAGTAATTATGTAATTTGTGACATAGATAACGGGATGAGACGTATGTGACTTGCTACCTCAGTTTTCCTCTGAAGATGATGCAGAGTTGTTTGCTGCTCTTCAGAGATGCACTGGTTGTTGATGTGGAGTGGGTCTCGTGCCAGACTGGACTTGACTTTCAGTTGGTCTTATTCCCCATCCTGATGCCTTTTGTCACCTTTGGGCATATTCATCTGCCAAATTCACCGCGCCTGCAGGGCCAGTAGCAATATCCTTAATCTTTTCTGTTCACTTCTGGTTTCCATGCTCGTCTTTGGTGCGCAGTGACACAAGCAGTCAGTCTGCATGGAGCTGCCTGGACTAAACATGTCTCGCGTTCAGGCAGTGTGTGCACAGGATTATTGTTGGTGAAACAAGTAGCCATTTTAGGCCTCGTCTCTTTCTCCATACCACTAGCTTTCATTTTTAAACTCATGTGCCATTGCTAGAGGACAGGACTCGCTTAACTTAAATTGGTATGATTTGAAAGGCAAGGGCAGTGCTCGGCTTTCAGCATCAGAAAGGTAAAGAGGTCAGCTCCCTCAGGAGGATGTTGGCCTGATGTCAGCAAGCTGTTTTCACTTCTCTTTCCTACAGGTGAGATATGTGGTCAGCTTCTCACCAGATGATAATCAGTGCACTTTTACAGAACCTCTGAAAAACATGGCTTTTAATGGCATTAGGCCATTTTAGAAAGTAATCAGGAATTTTGTGTGAAGAACCTCCCTTCTCCACCATGACCCTTCCATTAAACTCGTGTTCATGTCAAAGACCCCTGGTGTAATTCTGGGGTTTCTTGGCTGAGTTTTGCTAGTTTGACAATGATAGGGGAGAGGGTTGGGCTTCCCTCCCCTTCCCCTTCCCAATCCCCTCCCCTCCCCTCTCTGCACACCCACATAATTTAAATAACTGCTGTGCTAAATTACAGTCTGGCTAAATTACAGAAGCATCGTGGAGCTCCCTAGGGATGACCTTAGTCTGGGTCCCCAGCCCAGTCTGGTTCCAATCCCCATTTTATGCCCAACGCTTGATATGTTCCCTTCTCACTCCTATGTCCCTTGCCAATGCCAGCAGTTACCAAAGACCTTTAGGAAGAAAACTGCATGTGTCTGCATCAGTAGAGTCATCTAGCTGATTGATCGTGGGGCTTTTTAAATCCTGTTATATCACTCTGGACTCTTGTAACTGGATTGGAATATAGATGGAAATTTCACAGAGCCCTTTTAATATAATGCTGCCATATATTTTGTCAATCAGATTTTTCTGTTCATTCTCTAGGCATTTGTATACTGTTTTTTAAATGTTTAAGTAGCATTTATCTTTAAAAAAAACCCTGTGATCTGTAAGAGGCAAGTATTCTCACTTCTAGAATTTAAGAAACAATTCTCAAAGCGTGTCAGAGACACTCAGGAAGAAGACTTTCAGTTGAAGGATCATGTGAAAACGAATTGCTCATGGCTGCTGTCCTGGACCCAAGGTTAATTACTGTAATGTAGAACAGACTGAGGAAAATGTTGTGTACAGATCTCTTCAATTAACCCCTTGTCTAGAAAGGAAGCATTCTGCAATAAGCAGTAGACCATCTAGTCATTTAAATAGCAGGTGTTTCATGACAATGGAGCATTGGGAGGGAGTGTGAAATAAAGTTCCAAGGAATGGCATAAATACATAGAGAAAATGGTGAAATTGAGGGTTAACTGAAATCCTGCAGTATAAGACAGACAGATAACAGAAAATAGCACAGGCCAGATATTTATAGGACAGCCTTTGATTTTTCTATGTACAGTTTTGCATACTCAAACACTATTCCTTGCATGGGATTGATTATCTGGGAGTGTATAAAGTCACCTGCCAGCAACAGTTGTCTAAAACGCATCTAGGAGTGCCTTAGAGGAATGCTTTATCACACAGAGAGTAATTAAACTGTGGAAATAATTGGCACAGAAATTTATTGAAGGCAAAAATTGGGGCAAATAAATGGATAACAGGCCTGTCAGGAGTTATAACTGATGGTGAAGAAAGACTTTAGAAGGAATACTAAACATCTCAGTTCAAGAATTAAGCCTTCCCCTTCACAACTGGAGATGTGATATATGGGCAGATGATCAGGCATCTACCTCTTCTCCAGGTCTGTGCTGACCACTGTTGGAAATGGGATGGTCAAAGGATTGTTACACATCACTCAGTGTATTGACCCCTGTGCATAACTAGAGGAGGTTGCCATCCGCTTGGAAAACTGGCTCTTTATCAAGGCCTGTCTATGTACAATATTCCTTCACTTTTTCCCTATCTTATGAAGAGATGTCCCTTTCTGTACTTTCATAGCTATGGAGTATAAACTCTTCTCATTTTGCAGCATTGCAGAAGCTCAGGCTGAAAATAAGAATAACATTCTTAGTTGCCTGCAGCAGAGGATATACGGGAGAAGGAGTTATTATATCTGTTATTGTCAGAGTGACTCAATTGGCAACAATATTGCTTCCAAACTGGTAGGTTTTGGGTTACTATACCATATCACAGATGATGCTGAACTGCAGAACTGTGGATTGTTTCTGAGAAGAAATCAAGAGAGAGAAAGAAAGAGAGGAGTTAATGATGAAAAATACTTATTATTCCCCTAGTAGGTAACACATGTCATCTTCCTCAATAAGTCCAGAGTTGGTGTTGCAGGTGTGTATTCTTCTTCACTCATAAGTGTAGTCTTTTACTTAGAAACCTCCCTCATCTACACCACCCATATTCTTCCCTCATCCATTCAGTTCAATACTGAAATTCAGGGAAAAGTTTAAATTTTAAAGCATAAGCCTTAAGCTTGGCTTTTAGACCTTTGCAAGTTGAAATAACTCAGAAAATTTTGAAATGCACTTGGAAATTTGCTGGTAAATTTGTATCAGACAAGCCCTTTGAAATCCTGAAAATTAGACAGTGTAGTTAAAAACCTTAATGTTGGTCTAAAAGTCAGATATTTTTTTTTTTTTTCAGTCCTTCATGGATGTTTTTCAACAACTTGACTTTAGGATATTAACTTTTTTTGGCACATACGGTAGAGAAAGAAAAAGCAGCCTCCTAAAATTTTAAAAGTATTGATATGCCAGTCTGATTTTAAAGTTTTGCATTGTCAAAACTCTGTATATAAACCCCTGAAATCATCTGTCAAAATTTCACACTTTTTATATAAATATATTGGCAGCATCAAGCGCTTGAATATAAGATGTTATGAACGGTGAATATTAGTCCCCAGTATGCCAGGTTCGGGACCTGAAAGTCCAGGTTTATTTTTTCCTGCCTATCAATGAACTCACCAGGTGTATTGTGCGTGCCTTAAGAAACACAAGGAGGAATGTGTAGTAACTGGTTTCAGTCATGCAAAGTCTAGTCCAGGAGAGACAACCCCCTTCATGTGAGCAGCACCAGTGAAGTCTGTACTGGTTAGAACCACGGTGTGTATCATTACCCACAATCAAGTGTGCTAAACCCCTTTAAGACTTAAGCTTTTACCTTCAGCCTTGGAATGTTGTTTTTTTTTTTTTTTTCAAACTGACAGCTAAATAAATGCTAAGGATAAGCTTGCTGAGGTGAGTTCAGAGCTGTACCTGCTGAGCTGCCCAGCACAGCCGCAGGCATAAGCCGGGCAGCTGTCGTGTGTCTCTGGTCCTTTAGAGAAAAACAAATTTATTGTGAAGAGACCTGAAATTCAACAAGTGACACATGTGACATTTTGCCCACGCTCCTGCCAGGCACTACGGTATTTTTTCTCTTCTGTTCCCTCACCATTTCTTATGGGTTAGTGGTACCTATATATTTTGTCCTGGGAAAAAATGTTTTTTTCAGAGTAGCAAGAGTCAATCTAGGACCATTTCTTTCCCATTTCTTTCATGTATTTATAACCAAGTGAGGGATGCTTTAGATTGGCTCTCTATGGACAAGCACAGCTGGATGGTTCCTATGCCAAGAGCAGTGCAACATGGAAGTGCTCATCATGGGACTTTTTGGAGGTCCTTCTTCATGTGTAGAGCGTAGCCCCAAAGTGTGATGAGCTGCAAACAGAGCATGACCTGCTTCCTGGTGTCTTATCAACTAGCAGCTATTCTTAAACTTTCCTTTGGTTTTGCTTTCTGAAGTGAATACAACATGTTAAAGGTTGAGGCAGTAATTTTCTTCATTAGTTTGGAGTTTGGTCTTGTTCGGCCTGCTGCTTGGTGTGATTTGATTCTAACCAAAAGCTGTGATAGGAACCAACTAAAGCATGATAGTTTTAAACTTCCTGAGGTCAAGGAAAATTTTATTCAGTCAGGTTATTCCACAACTTCTTAAACAAGTAGGTTTTTTTTTTTCTTGTTGAGACATCAGGTGTAATTTCTTTAATTGAAAACCCTCCAGGGTAAGGAAGATCATGAGGTATGAGCACTGTCACTCCTGTAATGCCTTTTCAGTAACTTTTGGGTTCTCAGAGCTACTTCCATACCATTCCAAACTATAATAGTAACTAAACAACAGATGTTTTTGGTCTTCCTCTCTCAGAAAAACTTCTGTGGCAGTGACCAGAAACAGATTTCAGGTTTTGTCTGAAAAATTTATATACATTGCAAGGCAGCTGGTGTAGAAGATGAGCCTGATCTCTCCACTGAAAAAATTAATATTAATATGAGATGTTCATTTTCATCTTTGAAAATCTTGAAGATCTGGACCAGGCAGTTTTTTCGTATGTATAAAGTTTGTTATGAGAGAAATCAGAATATTTTCAGAGGAAACTGTCACTATTTTCCTGGGGAAAAAAATTGTTCTGCTGAAAAGCAATTACTTATTGGGGAAAGAAAACCAGTTTGATGGGAAATTGACCACCTATCAAAAATTGATCAGCTTTGCCAGACTGGCTGAGAGAAAGAATTAGCTAGAGAAAGATAGGAAGCCGGAAAAGAAGGGGCATAGAGGCAAAGGAAGAGATGCTTATCAACCCATTTCATTCCTTATCAGAATCACTGCTCTGCAGCCACTTTACCTAAATAAGGATCAATTTAGTTACAGTCCCTTTCCTCCTCTTTGGGTGACTAAATTTGTGCTATAACTTGACTGCAGTGGGACCTCAGTACCTGTATTCTGCTATGGGTTGCCATGTATTTTCTCCACTGTATTGGAGCCATGGGAAAACACTGAAGTGAGTCAGGGCTGGTGGGGTTTTTTGGTTTTATTTTTTAACTTCACCTGTCTTAAAGTGTGGAGTAGCAAATGTTCGATTTGATTGAGTTTCTCAGAAAATTCTGCTTAGCTCAGTCATTTCTTTAAAGCCATTAACTACGGTTGTCATGTATACTTGCCACTAAACAAGGCTTCACCTGACAATCCCCAGTTAATTTATGGTGCAGAAATTTCTTGTTCCAAGAAAGGCACATATTTCTTTGAACGAAATGATTTGTATTACACACTTCTCTGATTCCTCTCCTTGTTGCTTACATTTGCCTGGTGTTTTTAATTTTTTTTATATCCAGTGAGGTAAAATAATACTTGCCTTCCCTTGGTAGGAAAAGGTCATCAGACTTCCAAGAAGTGAGATAAAGCAAACAAAGTTGCATTGTTCAGGGCTTTGAGAAAACGGTCTGTTTGCTGACAGGACCACGCCTCGGCCGATCAGGATGGCAGCGCTCCTGAGAGGGACAGAAGTGGGAATCCCTTGCCAAGTGCAAAAAGCAGAAGGAACCTGATGTTGCTTGACCTCTGGGAGCAAAAGTGATGGGCAGAAAGAGCCAGCAGGAAATGTGTCACATTCTTGTTTCTCCACTTTAAGGGCACAGGGGCTTTGTGGGGAAGAGCCTGCTTCTCCTGCCTGGGGTGCCGTCTCTCTGCTCCGTCTCCACCAGCACCCTCCTGCTAGTAGTGCCTAAATATGTCCGCAAAAAGTGTGAAGGACCCAAGAGCTCCCGTTTGGGCAGACTGATTTCTAACTTTGCCAAGCACACAAGTCAAAGGCAGAACTAATTAATGTCACTGTGCTGCAGACTCTTCCCTAATGAATCCCCCTCCTCTTCAAATTAACCTTAAATGAAGCGAGTAACATATTTTGCAGATGGATCGTTAGTGGTGCTATCTGGCACACAGGAGTCTGATATTGTATTTCCTCGCCATTTCAATTGGAATTACCCAAAGCTGTAGCACGGAAAGAAAAATTAAGCCATTGGCACCAGCAGCTTCTTCATATCACAGCCAGCAATTGAACCAGAGCCATTGCTGATGTTTTGCTTCATGGTCGTGTCACTGAAACACCTCCTGCTCACTTTGTACCTGCATGCTTAATAAAAGCAGTGGTTCTTGCATAGCAAAGGAGTGGCAGAGACACTTAAACAGGTTTAAGTATTAACTTCACATTTCCTTCTTTTCTGACTCTTTAGAACAAACCATTGCAGCACAGGGAGGTAATATTTCAGTCAGCCTTGATGGAGCTAGCATGAATGCCAAGAAGCATGAAGACTCAGCAGCTTGGATTTCAGCATGTGATTGCTGCCCAAAGAAATACCCCGTGCTCCTCCTGTATTTAACTATTAAGATACTAATTTTGTTGCTGGCAGGCGCAGTTCCTCAGGATGAGTTGTGGCAGGGACCTGTTGGCGGTTTGAGTGTTGTGAAGAAGTAAAGAGCTGTTCAGAGCTGACAAGAGGTTTTCAGATGAGCTCAGTTGCTGTTTAGCGATCCAAATACTGTGGCTAGATTTGGCACAGCTCCTTCCTCTTGGTTTGAGTGGAGAATCCTCCACCTTGAGAGGACTGGCAACTGTTTAGGACTCTTGAAGTTCTGACTGCTGCAATCACTGAGTGGAGAGATAAGAACACATAAGACAAGTCAAGGTCCTGAGCCAAGGCTGAAGGTGGGCACATGGCACACTGGGAATTGTTTAGAATAGTCTGCCTTGGTATTGCTGGTGCTAGTAAGCAGGGCTTTTTTAAAGTTGCTTTTCAGCCTGCCTTTTTATTCTAGCAGTGAAAGCTGAAGTGCTACACACGCAAGACAAATATAAGGACTTTGTGCCCTGTGCTGCCTCTGTCCAAATTCTGCTTGTGTTCTTTGCATCATCCAAAGTTACATGTTAAAAACAACAGAAAATAAAAAAAACTGCACCCAAGAGAAAACCTAAGCCAATCCCAAGTTTTGTTATTGCCAGGAAAAATGAAGTGCTTTTATCAATCTATTAGAAAAGATTAAAGGGTATTTTTGGAAATAATAAAGTAAAAGACAAAAAAATTCTCCTTTGTCCCTAAATGAAGAAGCGAACATTGCCAATAAGAATGTGCATGTTGTTCAGAAAAGTAAAGTGGAATCTTGTTGCTTCTCTGGAAACAAAAGTCGGTATTTGGAGGCAGGAACAGGGGAAAATAAAAACCTTTGAACTGGGAGTGGGATGACAAACTGATATGTCACAAAATGAAATCAAAGGTGTACTTGCAGGAAGGAAGAGGAGTGCAGGGAGGAGAGAAAAGCCAAACGATTGAAAGGCAAATAGCATGGTACGGAAAGTCAGGGAGAGACACTGACACTTGCAGATGCATTTCTGCCCAGGAGTTGCATGAGTCTCTTTTAAAATGTCAAAAGCAGGTGTTTCCTTTTGAAATGCAAGCTAATGTGGGCATTCAGCACAATCTCTCCCAGGTGCTAGAACAGTATGGGGTTTGGTCTTTCACAGGTAATTATTGCTGAATACATTGTGTAGCCACTGCACCTGCCAGGTAAAAGATCTATGTTTAAAAGAGGAAGGACAGATATATTGATAGCATCAGGAGGAAATTTTCTGCTTGAACTAGGACTTTTTAAAGTTCTGAGTAATAATTTTTATTTAGTTATTTAATTTTTAATCAATACTACAGACCAAAAGAAAAAGTGTAGTCACCAAATACAACTTTGTGTTGCAAATACATGTATATAAGAGATATGCGTACCCACATTTTTAAAAACAAATTGAAATGAATCTATGAAGAACATTGTCGTCATAGATAAAAAAGACCTGTTCCCTTCTGAGCTGGATGCAAGGGAGTTCAAGTCCTTTATTGGAAATGAGAGTAGAGATTGCCAATCCCTGCATGATACATAACCAAAACCAAACTCATTTATGCTCCAGGTATCAGGACTTGCTTAATTTTAAGATATGTAAATCCTTTCTAAGTAAAAAGGAGTTAGACCCCTAAAATTGCTGCTGGGTCTTCTTTATCCCCATGCACACTGTTAGTTTGAGTAGAAAATTCTGCCAGCCCAGAACAGTACATGCCCATTTTTCTTGTATGTAAGTGCCATGTTGAACTTATTTTCCTCCAGTGAATATGACTTACCACAGAGCAGGAAACAAAGAATTCGCTTGTAGGTGTTGCTCATTAGAGATGCCCCGATAAAACTGAAAGGTTTTGAGGAGCAATTATGCTAGACCCCTCTGAAAAGGGAAATCTAAAACTCCTCCAGAAGAAGGAATTTCGAGAGATTTTTAATTTTTATTTTTTTCCAGTCACTTGTTACTGTGGTCTGCATTTATTGGGACCTTATTATTTTTGATATTTGGAGCCCATACAGATTTGATTTGACCTTCTAGTTAGGTGAAAGTCCCATCTATATTCATGTGAGGAAAGATCTCACGTCTATGGGAAAGTCAAAATTGTTCTTGCGCTGCTGTTAACAGCAAAAGAATCTCTGGAGGAGATTAATTTAGTGCTGAGAAGCAAAGAAAATTACAGAATATATGGCTGATTTTAGGCATTTTATCTGTTCTGCTGATAAGATTAAAAAATTACATTATGCAATCAGCTGTTTTAAGTACTGGGACTTCTGTTTCAGAACCTCCTCAGCTCTTCTGTGAATAACTCCCAGCTTCCACATTTTACCTCATGCATTTCAAAGTCTTCCTAAAGTCTGATCAAAGTACTGTGAATAGGCACCATAGAAATTTGCAGATATTACCCAGATGGATGAAGTATTTCTACAATTGGAAGAAAAAGAATGTCTAAGAATGGGCAAAATTCCATACTCAAAATTAACTAATTTAATTGAACTGAGCCTTAGTAATTACTACCATTAAGCCAAGTGCTTGTGGGAGATACTATATTGTATAAAGTTAAAAATGATTACTGTACTTACAGTTATTCATACATGTGAATATGGTCCTCTAAGTACAGATGGGCTACAAAGAGATATTTGCATTTGTGCCAAATTAGAAAAAGTGGCATTTACACTGATGAAAGATAAGTTCCAGATACACCGATTTTGTCAAACTAAAATACGCTTATTCTACCCTGTGCACTGAGATTAAAATGGGAATTGTAATTATGTGCCTGTGTTTTAATAACTGGAAAATATACACTGAAACACATTGTTATTTAGCCCAGGAGAGGATCATATACTAAAGAGAGTCCTTCACTGTTTAAATTAAGGTTCTTCAAATAGCAGGGCAGGTTTTCTGAGGGTTAATGTGACTGCCCTGCAAATACTTGTGCAGATAGGATTATTCATTAAAATTGCCAACTTTGGCACACTTATGTTAGATCAATGTCTAGGTGTAAGTAGTGAACCATACACAATATTGTTTTGAGCTATTTTTCAAAGCAGATTTGGTTTAGGTTCTGTGTCGTTTGCTTTTCTGTTCAATTCTGCACAATTTCAAGGGTGATCTAGTCCCTTAATTCCCTGTCTGATTTGAGTCTGTGGTTATCTGCTCGCACCCATCAGTGGAGACCTTGGGCCACAGGGATGATATTTGCTGGATGTCACTGTGCTTCTCAAGAGGTATCATAGCAACTGTCAGAAAGTCCAGCAGCCACGTTGCAGGCACTGTGATTTCCAGATTACAGATGGTGTAGGCATGCAATGCGTAGCTTTAATTAGCAGTGTAGCTGTGGCAGTATAGAACTCGGGCTTCTTGGGTGACTCTGGAGAACTCCCCCATAAGGTGGTTGCTGCTGTGGTCACCCCGTTTGCAGAGCTCTTGCTGGTGTTCTTTTAAAGTAACCTCAGGTGCGTCTGTCTAATCTGCAGTCATAGGAGTTGGTGCAGTGCAGACACACACTTAGCCCAAAGCTATAGAGAGTTTGTCTTTGAAAATAATTACCAATAAAAAAATATCTAAAATGCAATGATCTAGCAGCGTCGTTCCACAAGAGCACTGAAAAGCCACAGTGCCGCTGTATGACACAAAGCAACAATAAAGCCCTTAGTGCAGTCTTACAGAGTGAAATCTGGAAGCCAGGACACCTCTATTCTTAACTCTGTTAATGTTTTGTTTGACCTTGGATAATTCACGATGTGTCTGTTACTGCAGGTTGCTGTCTCTAAATAATAACATATACAGTAATACTTCTTATATGGGTTTCAACACCTGATTAAGCATTTTAAAGCTATACATAATCTTCCAAAGAATTTAATATAGCTCTTATTATTACATCTCTAGTTGTGATTAACACTTGATTAGCCTTATTCCCAATCAACCTTACTTGGAGTTTTCATCTGTTTTACTCTGTCCATTATTTTGGATATTTTCCTAACATTAGACATTTGATATGATTTTATTAGCTTTGGAAAGCAAACTCTTACCCTGCTTGTATATTCATAGCATTTGTATAACTAGCTCTCCCACCCACAAGAGAACAGATCAAATAATCCATACAATTCAGATTTATTTAATAATCACAAATAGTTTAGCTTATGAATATTTCATACTTCCTCACTTTCACCAAGAATATAGTCATGCTGAACGTCTGTATCATCAGATTATGCAGTGAACAACGGAAAACATATGTTTTATGTAGTTTTTCTTAACAATTTGCTGAAGTGAGAACACCTGGCATGGTTAGAAATAGGATGCAAAGGAATAGTTTCCTTTTGTTATTTGCACTTTTAAGTTGCATCCCAACTATAGGCATGTTTTTAACTTTGGGAAAATAGATCTTAAAAAGTTTTTAAAGATTTATTTTTTAATTAAAGAAAATATATTCACTTCTATGTGTGGTAAAAATGCACTTTGCATTCCTCGAAGAGCTATGCAGGTAGCATTCAGAAAGGAAAACAAAAGCAATACCTTGCTTTTGCAATAGTTTGCTACTTTAGAAGCTTTTTGGTTGCTATTCATATTGCCTAAATCACGGATGAGATAGCAGCAACACACTGAAAGCAGTACTCTCTTAACTGATGGATGGGAAACTCCGCCTATAGTTCTCATGGTAGCACAGGGTTGTGCATCGATACTGCACGTGACACAGTTTCCCTATTTTCATGGAAATGGAATTGGATCATTTAGAATTGGATCCACTTCTAAATAGCACCAACAGTCTCAATTTTTAGCAGTGAACTAAACATAAATATAAAAAAGCTAGTTCTAGGAAGACTTGCTGCCTATGCAATGCAGATAGCAGGTTACAAGAATTGTTCAGAAGAGTCACGGTCAAAATAAATGTTTAGGTCTTTCCTGTGTCTATTTCAAACATGCTAAAACAGTATGTTTGTGTTTCTGCTCATGCTCGGTAATCACAAAAGGCACTGTTGCAGCAAATGGTGTATGCATGTTCATAAATCTCAGGGATACTGCAAGATACAAGCCATGCATATGGAAGTCACGTAGAAAATTGGTGAACCAGGACCAAAATGAATTATTTTCTAAAATAAATCAGAACTAAGTATTTAGAGCGGATTTTAGCTGGGGAGGGTAGGTGGTAAATTGTCAGACCAATCCAGCTTTGTGAGAAATAGTTTACAAAAGCACGGTCAAGTACAATAGCCAGTAAGAAACCCGTTATCAGGTTTAATAGCTCAAGTGTGGGTGACCTCCGATGGTATCATGCTCCTGGAATCTGAAGTGTTCACGGTACAAGCAGAAAATCTGTTATTCCAGGGAGAGTATTTGTGTGTGTGTGATAAAATAATGGTAAAATGTAAATGTAACACGTACTTTGGTTTAATAATTCTGAGTGCTCTGAAGATACAGGGAAGAACTTGAAAAAACATTCCTGAATGTTAATTGTTAAAACATAGTCTCAGATGGTAATATTATTCTTCTTAAAGTTAAACCGCAGGAGCTCTGAGTATAATGCCTCAATGTATTTTTCTAAAGATAGGTAATTGGAAAGGGTTGCTTTGCATAATGTTTTTGGTGAATTGCATCAATGGTTGGTTGAGAACACGGGGATGCAGAAAAGGGACTTGATAAGCCAGCTCATGTAAAATTAAATGGCCGTGCTGGAGACCCCACCTAGCTTGACGTAGCCTAGCACAAGAATCCTCTCCTGATTCCCATCAGACCTGCAGTTTTCTCTATAGGTCTGGTGTCTCCTCTCTCAAGAGAGGAGAAAAAGATGAGGAGCTCCCTGTCAGGACTCATCCCAACCTTTAACCATCAGGCTTGTCCTGGTGCCAGTGCTGCCTTCCCAACAGAATCTGGAAACTCCCAACTCGGGCAGCACCGCTCTGCCCTGAGCGCTCTCAAACAAACTAATCATCAAGTTAATAAATGGACGACTCACCCATGCTTCCTTGCCACTGGTAAAGTCAATTTGAATCTGCCTGTTTGATGGCTTACTTTTAGAGGTTTCCTTGATTTGATGAGCATTCTCTGTCCAGGAAACCTTTAGCTGGCAGTATCTAACTCAGAGCAGACACGGAAAAATAGTATTTTAGCAAAAATTATAGAAACAAGTTATTTCATATCCATTATAGAAACCAGTAGCGTTACTCTGGCTAGTGATGGCACATCCTGAGATACAATTAAATATAATAACATATTGCTCATGCATTGCATAGCCAATATGACTCTTGGCATTACTTAAACAATATTTCTGGCAATAAGTAGTGCCAGGAGGTTATGGATGGTTAAATACCTTGCATGAACAGAGCAATCTTCTAGGATAATGACAATAACGAAATGATTTCAAAGTAGGGCAAATTCAATAAAACTGATTAAATACAGATTGCCAGACTCTTTTCTGGTTTACAACTGGGCAACGCTTTAACAGCGCCAAATGTATTTTGTTTTCCCCTGTTAAAAAATGACATGAAATCTGCTACTAATTTTGTTAAGAAGAAAAGTGCTCTAAATAAAAAAAAAATAAGTGCAGTTTTCCTCAAGCTGTTTCTGCCTTGTAACTTCAGGGAAGTATTTTCATGATGTGAAAAATACATTGGTAGCTTCTGGTTTAAAAACTCTCATTTTGTTTTGGTTTTTGTTGTTGTTGTTTTTGTCCTGGGGAGGAGAAACAGTGCAAGCTACAACCAATAGTTTGTGTTTATGAGTAAACTATGATAAGTAGATTTGTAGCATACTTAAACTGGTTGTCAGTATGTGGGATTGTTCCTTTATGAGAGAGGCATGAAGCACAGGAAGACAGAGGGGTAAGGATTTATTTTTTCTGTGCATAATTACAAAGTTTAGCCCAAACTACCCATGCAGGTTCTCCAGATTTGTGTGTGTGTATTTAGTGCTGTTTGATTCTGGCTTTGATTTGGATCCAAGAAGAATATTTTTCCTGCCATAACTCTTCATCTCCTCTTGGCTTCCCCTTTCCTTCTTCACAGATGTCTCTGACTCATGTATTGGTGTGAATCTGCGGTAGTGTGTGTAATTCTACATTTACCAATTTATGTTTTTATCAACATGATACCATGCAATAGAGGATGTTACTAGGGTAAACCACAAGTTCAGAAATTACATTCTCAGCAAACAGAATCAATATCTTCAGAAACCCCTTTGGAACCCTTATTTGCTCCAAAGGGAAAATACCAACCAGAGTCCGTTTCTATCATACGCTCGCACATGCCTTGATTTATTACACCATTTCCTTGCTACTTACTACAGGAATAGGCTGAAGGACCTTAGGTGTATAAGCCCCAACTTGTATGCGAGCTTTGTTAAATTTGAGATTTGAATGTGAAATTCCATCTCTGTTTTAATGCCACTGGCACCAGTGAAATTTAATTAAATTTTCCTTCATTGGCTTTTTATTAAGGACAAGTTTTGCTCCTGAGTTTTGCTGAAGAAAAAGACGACACCAGAAAGGCTTCAAAGACCATGATGAACAGACAGACTAAAGAGAAAAAACAAATTCTGAAGAGTTCAATAAAATGATCAGATAGAGAAGAACAGTCAGGGAAGCAATTAATAATAATTACAGCATTATTTAATTATCATTTTTTTATCATTAAATGTCATCAGCTGCCTCTTATCTTAAATTAAAACTTAATTTTGCTTTTCTCTTTTACACTCTCACACACATGCAATTAACCAGCCTCAGAAAATTATCATGGTTTGCTTTATCTCATAAGGATGTTCCATTGTTTTGTATTTGAATATTTAAGCAGTATTTTTTAAAGAACTGGAACTTGTTACATACTTATTTCCTCTCTTTTACCTCTTGACATATACCATAGGGGTGTCGTTCTATATAACTAAGTCGCAGAAGTGTTGTATAAGCCAAGTACCGTAAGTTAGCTGAGTATGCGTGCGGCATTTCACCCGAGTTAAGGCTTCTTGGTATGCTTATTCCGTTCTGCAGGTAATGCATAGACTCCTCAACCTTTTCTCAAGGCTTTGGTGCAGAAAAGGAGGGAACTACGTTAAAATGAAAATACTTTTGAAATGAAACCGTGGCTTCTCTTTTTTGTTCTGTGTGGGTGAGTGTGATGTAGTGAGAATCAAATAAGCCTTTGCTCTTTCATTGTTCCAGAAGTCTTGGTACTGTTTATCATTTCAAAAAAGAGAAATTTCAAGAGACTAGTGATTCCCTTGCCAAAATGACATTTCATTGTTAAAAGGAACGGCAGAAAAGCTTGCTCTAGGAAGATTTTACAATCTGTTTGATATAATGGGAGGGTATTATTTTCTTTTGCTACTGAAGTATGCAACAAGAAACATTTTCAGAGTAATAATGTCACCAAAATTCTTAGGAGATTATAGGGTCCCTTTTTTCCTTTTTTCTTTTTTTTTTTTTTTTTTTTTTTCTTTAAACAACAAGTCTGCCTCTTGAGAAAAAAAATCTTACTAAAACTGTCAAGGAAAAACTTCATATACTCTATTTCTTTTTTATTTTATTTGATGAATCCATGGAGCCGATGTGACCAGAACAGTGAGATCAGATAACAGGCCGTGGCTATTTTTCGTACATGTTTATTATTTAATTTAGCTTTGCAGAATCTGAATCCATCCAACAAATTCTGGCAAAGACAGAGCTTGGCCCAATGCTTAGTGCAGTCGCCACCCAGGACTTTTGTCTTCAGGAGGTGGCACCCAGTGGTGATGTGATGGGGAAGCAAAAAAAGCCCATTTCTCTCCAAGTGCAGCTTATGGGTAAGGAAGCCACAGCCTGTCCTGTGCCCACGATGTGACCCTTTATAGGAACAGAAACTCTAACGAATAACGTCAGAGGTGGGAGGCTGAGCCCGACCTGCTGCTCCAGTGCCTGCAAGGGCTCTGGGCAGGGCGCATACGCTGAGAAGCAGGTAGATCTTAATGTGGGACATAAGTGAGAATGACTGGGGGGGGGGCAGGGAGAAAAGCCCCAGATAAACTTTCCTTCTTTGTCCAGAGATTGCTAAAAGTATTGTATGTGTCGTTAAGTACTCAATCAAAACTGAAATCTTTGTGCCAGGGCTCACAGATCTAAGTGGTCTGAGGAAATAACACGATTTCCTCAAGTATGTGGAGGTGTTTACACTCAGTGGAAGAAAACAGAGGCAATCCTCTGCTAGTGCTAAATTAATCTGGGGAAGACAGGAAAAAATGTACTGTTTGGAAATAGTTTTCTGTCTCTCTTTTTTTATATTTAAAGTATGTTCTGAATTTATGCAGGATCTAGGGCTTATTTAAGGCTCTCGTTTTGCATACTTGTGTCCAAGGGACATTCACCCGACATTAGTTACAGTAAGATTCTGATTTTCAACTGTAAAGTTAAAGTCAGTAGAACTACGCAGGCACTTAAATTTAGACACCTGTTTACATATTTGCAGGACAGAGTTTTAAGGTATATATGGGCTATGACCATGTAAACAAATATACTTTTTCTTTATTGTGAGCGTAAAGCAGTATTTCATTGCCTTTTATGTTTTCTTCTGCTAACACAAGAGAGTAATGTGTAAAGCTAAGCTGTTATTTAAGAGAGGTTAAATAACAAAGAGCAAAATATTAACCAAGTAATAACTTCACTCAAGCAATAAGGAGCCTGCCATTCTTCACTCCAATCCTTTTAAAGTTGCTATTTGATGGTTCAGCAGTAAAAACAATGCTAGTTTTCAGGTTTTGTTGTTTAGCTTTGGGTTTTGAAGACTCATTTATACCCTTGCCTGCTATGAAAAAAAGAGAGTTATTCTTATATTTTTTGTGATGTTCAGACAAGCATCAAAGGGAAAATTCAGTGCACACACAACTTGAGCAAGCACATGGGAATGTAAAGTTATTGTGTCACAACAGAGGTCAAAATCCCCTTGTTTGTGGGGCTGAGGAAAAAAAAATACAAATAGGCTTCTGGTAAAAGGAAGGTCAGTGAAGATCACAGCAACCAGGGTAAAAAAAAAAAGGAATTTATTTTTAGGATGAACTTTATACATGGATGGGGTTCTGACCTCTGAAATCTACGCTAGCCCCATTTGGGAAGCAGATTTTAACGCCATGAGTATCTTAGGATTTGGCAACATCTGTCAGTTTGAACTCTAATGGGAAGAGTATTTATTCTTTTATTTTCCTGTTTATTATTAATAGCATTTGTCTCACACAGTTTTGTTCTAGAAACTGTGCATTAGCGTTACTGAAAATTAAATATGCTGTTTAGCTGGTGGGCTAAACATGTATGGGTATGCATACATGTATAGATCTCCATGTATAACTGGTTGTCAGCTGAAGAAGAATCTGATCAGCTTTTGTACTGCTGCCTTCCAGTGATGGGAAGTAGTAGTGAAGCTGTGAGGAAAGCTGTCAGTTTATTTGCAGCTCTGAGAGTTCCTGGGCACAACATTGCCTTGGCATCTAGTTCAGAAATCTGCCAGGGAAATCATGATGCAGCAGCAGCCATGGAGGGAAGCCTGCGGTAATGGTGGTGCCCAACCTGGGGGGGGAATGATATTGAATAAAAAAAAAAAAAAAACAGGACAGTAAAGTCCCCTTGAAATGCCACCCCCCAGCTTTGCGTGCAGGTAAGAGAAGAAACCGCACGGAGGAGGTGAGCTCTGGGAGCTTCTAGCCCCATCCATAACTGATTGCAATCACTTAAAAGGAGCAATGAGAGAAGATAACACAGTACAGCTCTGTTATACTCTTAATTTTTTTTTTTTCTCCTTGCATGCTCAGGGGTTACACAGATTAGTCTAGTATCACTTACAAGCCCTCAGAGGACAGGCAGCTGATAGGAATGAAGCCCATCAGTTCGATTTACCTGTCTGGAGGCACCCGCTGCCAACAGGCACCAAACTCTCCTGCTGCGATTGCGGTCGCGAGCCGCCCGAGCAGCAGCGTGTTTCCCCTCTCGCGCTCAGCTGTTGAGATAGGCTCTGAAGACAGAGCTTTGAGAAGCCAAAATGATGGATGCCCGTGCCTTATCAAATAATCCTGATTTAGTTATTTCTCTAATGAAATATCATACGGAGCAATAAAACCGAGGCTTTGAGCTATCATGGCATAGTTGAATTACAAATCACTTCTGAGGATTAATAGTTTCAAATTAAAGACAAACAAGTAAACCTCAAAGTAAAGCTAAAGCTCTCCAGAGGCAATCACGCTGTGTTCAGTAACAAAGGTACGCGTCTGTACCCAGTAAATGCTGTTGCTTCATCATTTGCACAGGGCACATTTAGTCCGTGGCATTTAGGCTGTTCCAAGGACTGAAGAACAGACTCTTGCTTAGAAAAGAAATAGCATATGTTTTCATAGATAAAAACAAAGTGACTCTGCTTATGTGATGTATTTGTTGCTTAATTGAAACTTCGGGGTTCTGGTTTCAAAGTAGGGGTTCAGCCTGGATCATCACACGCTCAACTGCAGTTTATCTGAACTGGCGAGCCTGGATAAACTGGCTGTTGTAAACTTTTCAGAAACTGTGTTTTCAAAGGATTTCTGGCATGCTTGACCAGGAGAAGTCCTCCTAACTGTGGTGTTATCAATTCCAAGTGTTCCCCTTTTCAAAGAATGAAAAGATATGGGCAGTTTGATACTGTCAATGAAGGCTAAGATTATTTTTTTTTTTCCTTTTCTTTTCCTCCCCAGAAGAGCAGTATTTCATTTTGGGTTTAAATTCATTCCCAACAAGCAGTATTCATATTACTGCAGGTTTATTCAGAAGTATTTTATATTTTGCATTATTATATTCTAAGGATTTAAGCCCAATTCTGGAAGGTTTTATACATTTTTCTGGTGAATAGGCCATCTAAATTCACTTTTATTCAGAATAAAGTCAGACTGTACACAAATAAGTGCTGAGAAAAATGGAGGAATTTGAGATCTGTCCCATACCCACTTCAGGTTTGAAATCCTAGCCTTGGTGAAGTCAGTAGTAAAATGTTCACTGAATTCACTGAAATCAGGATTTTACAGGCTTCCACAGCCTGGGCCCCTGTACATAAAAGGAAAGTTTTCCTCCGCTAATGATTTGGGGACAAATCTGAACTCAAGAACACACTGAGAATGATGTCAGGGGAGCTGCTGCACCAGCTCATGCCTGAAACAACTTCTTAACATAACCCCTCTATTTTTCTGCTAAAAAGTCTCTTTTGGGGAGCAGCTTAGCATCTAACAAAAAGGAAAACAAAAATCACCTGGTTGAGATTTCCCGGGTTTCTCCTGACAAGACACTGTATTTGTCTCTTGGAAGGATAGCAAAGCATTATTCATTCTTATTATTTCTTCTTTTTCACCGCTTGCTCTATACAAGCATCTTTAATGAAGATGAAAGAAAATAAACTGGTTCATACAAGAGGTACTGGATCCATCCTGGAGCTTTCTCTGGCAAAGCAGCCAGAAAACTGGCAGAAGGAGCTTCATGAGGATTTTTTAATAAATTCTGGCAATCCCTGGCTGCTAAGTTTCCTCCTCGTGGAGGTGCTATTGAAAGCAGCTTCGGAACAGAGGGCTCCTTCCAGCCTCCTGGTTCTCTGCCAGACCCAGCTCAGCTGAATCCGTGGTTCTGGCGCTCTGTTTAAACAACTGTAAGCAAATTAGCTGGAGTGTTTTAATGGGAAGCTCTTTCCTTTTTACTAGAGAAAGGAAACTCCGCATCCTGTGGCATTGAGGGATTGAGGTCTGGAGTTCCTGGAGTTCCCCTTTCCTGTTATCTTTCCCCATACATCTCATTTGGTCCAGTACACGTGGCTTCAGTGCTATTTTGTAAATTCTCTATTAATATGTCGTCAAAAGCAGGGAGGGAGGTCAAGAAGAAAACAGGAGCTAGAGGAATTCAGCTGAATTATTGTAAGCACTAGGGGCTTCCTCAGAAGTGTTAAAAACATGCAAAAATTATTTAACTTTATCTGTAATAATGTAGCATGTACTTTCATTGCCATCCTTTTAGTATAATGGTATTAGCAGACTGACGTAATATTTGAAATATTTATGATTAAGAGGTTGCCTGAATATGTTGCATTTATGTAGTAAAGGGTTCTGTTTGACATGGATTAATGCTCATGTAAATATTGTATATTGAATGTTTTTGTAAATATTTCCTTGCTCATTCTACATGCTGTTTTATGCAATTTTTAATGGAACCATCAAAAATGTTTACAAATCTGCTTCTGAAATGGCAGGTTTTGATGTCTTAATTTTCCCATGAAGTATGGTTGGCCTTCATTAGAATTCAGGATTTTAAGACTCTTGGTTATAATCCCTCTGTAATTTACATGGAGCTTAAAGCTAATAAACAAAATCTTTACTATATGGTCTCTCTGAGAACGCTGGGTTTTGTTTGTCTGTGGTTTGGTGGGTTTTTTTAATCTGAATATTTCCGCTCTGCGCAAGGGATGTGCTGTGGTAGAACTGCATAATGAAAAGTCAATTTGATTATGTACTGCAGATGTGCAGAACAGTTTGAAAGAAATTGTAGAAGAAACAATAAACATTTCATAGACTAGTAGAGCCTGGAGCTAAAGTTTTACTTCTTACTTTCATGGAGGTGATTTGTTTTTGGAATAGTGATCACTGCAAGGTTACAAAATAGAAGTGAGGTAGACTTTCACCTCTGGCTCAGCAGCTGAAGTGAGCCCAAACCTACAGGGGCTAGTAATTGCCACCTAAAGAGATGCAGTTCGATGTATAGGGATTAGTGGCTTTTGGACAAGGCTTTCACAAAAATAAGACCGACAAATGACAAAAAAAATAAAAACCTCAACAAACTACGCAAGTACTATTACCAATGATTGGCACCTTTGACACCTTTATTGCATTATAGGGATGAACTGAAGTCTTCAGTCCCTGAGCTCTGAACTTGCCACTTCTGCTGGCATTCAAGTCTAATGAAAGGAAAAAACCCAAAACCATTATGTGGCTTTCTCAGCTAAATAACATTTTGGTTAGCAGAGTGTTAATTGTATCAGTTATACCAGGGCTTGATCCTGAAAATTGTTAATAATTTTTGTGGCGTACCGAGTACCTCAGGTTATAATTACTTCATTAGTAGTTTGGAGTATCTGGCACTTTAGAAGATTAAAGACAAGCTGGGTTATCTCCTTGTTTTAAGCATGAACCATGAAAAATACCTCACTTAACCTCCCGGTATACCCAACCTTTCAAGCTGATAAATGAGATTTTACCTAGATAACTTTCATTAATACTGGATCAGGAGGTTTTGTTATAATGTGTCTTATTGCAGAACTACAGGTATAACAAGCACGTTAGGGACCATGAAGACTACCCGATCCTGCCCAAGGACTGCAAAGATAAGGTGACTCAGAAATTTAAAGGCCACAAGACTAGCAAATCATCCGTCTTTACCTTACCCCTAGTACCATTTGTAAAAAAAAAATTGATAGAATGATATTTTAAAGACAGATTATCATAACTCATTTCATGTTCCTGGTTACATGAGTGTGCCAGAGAATGTGGCAAAGTGGGGATGGGGTGAAATGATTTGATGCTGACTTGATTTTATTTTTTTTCCTTTCTTAACTTCTGGCAAAGTAACATGGAAAACTGTTGTTCCAGGGTAGCTGAAAAAGTTTGTTTGACATGAAATGTTTGTTATTGTGTTACTTGTCTTTGAAAAATGTGTAATTCAAAGAAAAGCACCTGTGATTTTGAAATGAAAAGTCAAAACGAAACATCCCCCTGAAAATTCATTTTCCTGTCAAAATGATTTACCGTATTCAAACAAGTGAGTGATTTTGATTGCTATAAACTTGTGTTTTCTAAATATTTATTATTATTATCCATATCATTTTCAATGATTAGACAGCCCATCATTTCCTCCAACAAAATACTTCAGAATTGCCTTCAAGGATACTTTTAAAAATATACCTGATCTCTAGATTAAATTTATCTCCACTCCTCATAGAGCTACCTAAATCTTTGTCAGCAAAGCTAAAAGATCTCCACTCTCAAATTTATCTCCATGAGTTAGTGCATATCAGTTATCATGTCATGAGCTTCAACAAGGCCAAGTGTCAGGTCTTGCACTTGGGCCACAACAACCCCATGCATCGCTACAGGCTTGGGGGAGTGTGGCTGGAAAGCTGCCTGGCAGAAAAGGACCTGGGGGTTCTCATTGGCAAGTGCCTGAATATGAGCCAGCAGTGTGCCCAGGTGGCCAAGAAAGCCAATGGCATCCTGGCTTGTATTAGAAATAGTGTGACCAGCAGAAGCAGGGAGGTGATTGTCCCCCTGTACTCAGCACTGGTGAGGCCACACCTGGAGTGTTGTGTGAGTATTGGGGTTTTGGGCACCCCAATACAAGAGAGATATCGAGGTGCTGGAGTGAGTGCAGAGGAGGGCAACGAAGGTGGTGAAGGGCCTGGAGAATAAATCTTATAAAGAGCAATTGAGGGGGCTGGGACTGTTTACTTTGAGGAAGAGGAGGCTGAGGGGAGACCTCATCACTCTCTACAACTACTTGAAAGGACATTGTAGAGAGGTTGGTGCTGGTCTCTTCTCACAGGTAATTAGCTATAGAACAAGAGAGGATGGCTTCAAGCTGCAACAGGGTAGGTTTAGACTGGACATTAGGAAAAAATTCTTCACAGGAAGAGTGGTGAGAAACTGGCTGCCCAGGGAGGTGGTGGAGTCACCATCCCTGAATGTGTTTAAGAGTCGTTTAGATGTGGTGTTGGGGGATATGGTGTAGGGGAGAACTTTGTAGAGTGGGGTTGGTGGTTGGACTTGATGTCCCAAGGGTCTTTTCCAACCTGAACGATTCTATGATTCTATTCTATCTTGTCTTGTCTTTCTCCTAAGTTCAGCTTCTAATACTATAAATGATGTAACTAATTTATTTAATTTCTTGATCAGTTCCGTGGCCTTTGTTGAACTTTTTCTAGCATTCATGCTCTTTTTTGGTCGTGGACATCAGAACAGGACAAAGTATTCCAGCTCTTGAAAATACTAATATTTACAAATAGAAGTACTATCAACATTCTCTTTCTTTTACTAGTCATTCCTCTTGTCTATAAAAATCAAGATTTTTAAAATGCACCATTTTATCTGTAATTTACATTTAGATTTAATCCTACCAAAAAGAAATCCCATATTATTAACAAGATCTGAGTCCCAAGAAATTATGTGAGTTGGTGTTAATTATATTTAGACTTTTAATTCTTTGTTGCTGTAGTTCAAGACTAGGTCCAGTACTATATCCAGTAATTAACAGAACTATAACTACGTGATTTCAGCAAGGAAATCCCAAGAATTTGTGATCAGTCAGTTTTCCAATATTTCACTCAAATTTCAAATAGCTGTTAAGAAAGCTCCTCAGTCTCTTAATTTAAGATGTTTGAGTGTACCTCTTTATTTAAGTTAGAACGCTTTAACATGTCCTGACATGTTCCTTTGCTATCAGTGTTTCTACTTCAACCACAACATCACAATGTGAATAGACCTTATTCCAAGTCTTAGTCCCTATTAGAGATCATATATTTATTAATACTTTGTTTTCTCTTCCTCATAATTTAGATTATTAAAAAATGGACAAAACCGACAACTGAAGAAAGAAAAATAAACAATCGCGGGAAGACATCTAAGTTAACATTTCCTATTTTCTCTGGGGTTTTTCTGTTATGATTTTGTCAGCTGGCCTTTTTCACAGAAAAGAAACAGCTTTACTTTTTCTCTGGAAAAAAACAGTAAATATTCTCTAAATATTCAGAGATCTCAAAACCAGATTTGAGTGCATGTTGGGATATATCAACACAGAACTTCACCGCGTCAGGAAAGCTGTGGCTATAGCTTGCAATTGTTCTATAATCCTAATATGCAATTCTGAAATTTCTGTAGATTGCAAATAGGAAGGGGCTGGATGCAACTATATTTTTTGGTGTTGAAATGTAGCCCTCTTTCTAAACGTTGGCACAAAATTTTTAATGCTATGGAGATAATTTTATTATAAGCCATGAAGGATATTTTTAATTAAAAAAAAAAAAAAAGCTCAAGAAAGAAAACAAACAACTTCTTGCCTGATTGTATAACAGTGGAGTTTGGAGGGGATTTGAGGGTGTTTTTTTCAGTTGATCTGATATTATTAGGAGAACAGATTTTTGATTTGATAAACCGTGAAGGTGTTTTTGCTATCTTTACATTCTAACATGACGAAGACTACTCGTGAGTGGGATTAATGCATGGATTTACTGGCAGAACAGGCAGTATCAATTTCCCCCAGAGTTCTTATGATCTATAGTATGATATCATTGTGGTTACCTTGATGTTGTTACATCACTGTGGTTATAATTCTTCTGTTCAAGTGGGACCAGGTGTTCTGCTACTAATGGACGGCTGCTGATAGAATTGTCTGATTTTTCTTTTAGAATAGAGACAATGATTTAGAAATGTACAAAACCTAAAGAAAAGTCAACTGAAATGCAAAATGTAACACCCATGAACTTCAACTATTATACTTGCAGGCACCGCTAATAGAAAGCATTTTGACTCCAAGGGGCATGCAGTATCCCATCCTTTCTCTTGATCTTGTTTAAGTCAACAAGACTTTCTCCAGAGTATTTGCATGTTTGAGCTCCTCTATTATGAGCGAAGGTGAGAGAAGGTTTAAACAGGGTCTCCTGTCTGTATATTCAGTAACCTGTTCAGTAAAGCCTCATGATACTTTCCTGGGGGTCTCGTCAAACTTCTGCAGTAGTTAAGTAGCTGTATAAAGCACTGAATGAGCTGAAGAAAAGTGTGCTTTTATAACCTGACATTTCCCAGAATAGGATGGTCCCTTCCTTCTGCTTTGTGTAAACAAACATCTAAGTAGAACTTCCTGGGCAGGATTTCACCCCACAGAAGCCCTGTGTTTGGGCTCTGTTTGAGAAGTGGAAGCTGTGAATTTCAATCTCAAAAATAAACAGCGATTGGACCTGCAACACATGTTGAGTGCCAGCTCTTTATGGGAGAACAGCCAGGTCCCAGAGACTGGCTTTAGTTTCAGAGCAGAGATTATTGTAACTTTTTTGTTGGTCTGAAGTCCAAATCCCTTGCTCTGATAATTTGATGCACGTATTAAGAAATCTGATTAAGGAGCCAAAACAGCTAGAAAGGCATTTTTTTAGTTTAGCATTACCTGGAATTAAGATTTTATACTGTATGTACTTGTAGGCTCCTATTTCTAATTTTGTGCCTAAATGCGTAATCTTAAAGGCTTTTCTCTAATGTAATGCAAAGGGTGTTTGATAGTGAGACCAAGCTGAGATGGGATGAAACCAATGAGCTCCAGGTGCTTTATCTCTTCACAGGGATGAAACATGAGCCAAAGCAGGATGTGCAGGGTCCCCCACAAGCTTCACCAATGTGGGTAGGAAGGTAAGCACTGGGGAGAGTTTCAGGTGTGGGCTCTGGTGTTGTCCAGAGGTAGCTCTGCCTCGCGGGCACAAAGTAGCTTCCCTGCCCCCTACTAAAGAAAAAGTAAGAACCAGGGAGTCCCAGACGGGCACCATAACAAATGAATAGCCGCAGGCAATATTCTGATAGGCTTTTTCATATTGATAAGTACAAGGCAAAAGTCCCCCTTTGGATTTTCACGGCTCTATGCATGGAATAACGTATTTCTCAAGAAGAGTAGGAGTTCTATAGTCTCTTCCCTGAATTCTCTGTTCAGCTTCATGAACTTCACCTTTCAAGCTCATTATATCTTAACATATTACTCTGGTCACACACCTAACTTGTTCTGAATTTTTCCAATTGTTTTCTTGCATGTGGCTTAACAGTAACTAGATAAAGCTGAACCTCCCTCAATAAGTCTTTAATTATAACCAGTGGGGTTTTCTCTCTTTATAGCTGCTTCTGTTTCCTTAATAGGTGGCATTATTAAATTAGATTTTATTCCATTTTTTTCAATTATAAATAAGTGTTCCTAAGAAACAGGTTAACTAGCAAATGAGGACATTAATATTTGCTGTGATCATGCATGAAAGCAACCTTTTTCACAACCAGGATTTTGAAAAGGATTCAGGTAATAATTTGTTTTCTTCATTAATATAAACATGAGCTAGTTCATTCCCTCTCTTACAAGGAAAGAAAATGACTTAAACAGTAGTTTTCTCACTGGAGAGGTTAGATATCAGAGTTAACACAGTTCTACAGATAAATTGACTTTATTTTTTTAAATGCATAAGAAGGCTGTTCATTTCAAACTTATGCGTAGTAAACGTTTTCCTTATTTAAAATCAAGAAGAGGAAATACATGCCATTTTCTTCTCTCCTCTCCCAGCACTATTTTTGGTGGAACCTAAACGCTAATTATTTTATTTTGTGTGTCTTTGTATCAGTGTATTATACAAACAAAGTAAGCAAACAAAGAAAGAAGATATTTCAGCAGGAAAAATAACATTTTAAAATGAGGTTTTATACACTGAAATATGAGAGCTTATTTATAGCTGACCGGAGTAGTTTGGGGTGAGGGGAAACTGGGGATGGAAGTTAATACATGAATTCCAGAAACCCCACAGAAAATGCCAGCCCTCACTGATGTGAGGCATGCAGTCTGTCAAGTATGGGAAATAATGTTCATCGTCCTTTCTCTAACGGCTAATTGGTGACTCACAAACACACAACAAAATGTCAGGTTCAGATTGTCTGTATGACATGATGATTTCAATAGTTCATCTGACTTCTGCACTTTCAGGGAGTTTGGGTCATTTTATCTGCTCAGAAACAAGATGGGGGATCATGATCTTCCTCCCTGACCAAGAAACAAAAGGCAATGAGCTTGTCACTGTGGGGTCATTTAAGAACATGCTTAACCAACACTCACTGTGGTTGTTAGTGATGGCTGATGGCAGATACAAGATCTTATCAGACAAGCAAGCTATGCGGATGTAGATGCGACAAAACTCTGCAAATTAGCTGGCACTTCTCACCATTTCAAGAGAAGAGAGAAGATTTTTTTTTTTTTTTTAAAAAAAAAAAAAAAAGGTTTTGTAGGGATGCATTAGGGAAATTTTCTTTGTGAAAGGGAAAGGGTTTTATAACCATGGACCCCTTGTATTTCTCTTTGGCATTTCTCCCAGCTCTGCCAGGGGCTATTGCCTGTAAAACTGTGACCCTTGTTTGTTTTTTACTCTGCACCTAGTCTGGTGAAACACACTGGATTGTACCAAATAACATTTTAGACTGAGGTAACTTAGCATGAAGTAAAAGAAAAGAGGAACAGACAGACTAGATTGTCTTGTGCAAAACTACTAAGAACCACAAACAGCCAGGGCACTGGTCGGCAGCTCCTGCTCCCTCTGCTTCCCTGCAGCCAGCCAAGGACCCACCCATCCTGGGGGTTCTCACCTTGGACTGATGTGTCTGATGTCTCTCCAGCTGTGATGCCACCTCCATTTCTTGAAACTAGAAAGCCAAGATGGATCTAAGGGCCAGATTCTTGGTTCTGAATCTGGGGAGCAGCTTTAGGTGAGCTAGTTACTTCTGCTCTCCTTCCTTGGCTAGTGACATTTGATACAAAGACAACATTGGTGTAAAGAAAATTATGCAGTAGATCCATATTGTATGTGCATATATATAAATTATATGTATACTTGACCCTTCTCATGAGAATTATCTCAGACTCATACTTTTCATGCAAATATTCCCTTTTTGTGACATGCATCATCCCAAAACACGTTACTCCTTGACCAGACCCAGGGAACTATGACATGACTGTCTGCTAATTGCAGCCATGGTCTTGAGGCCCTGAACACTATCCATTCCCATGCAGATAAACAGAAGATGCAGTATTCAGCATCTCCCCAAATCAGCCTCCTTGACCCTGCAATGAATAATTGATGCAAGCTCCAATAATACTGCTATTTCACCAAACCACTGAATGTTGACAGCCTACAATATGCTGTCTGCGTTCTTTGAGGGGGTAGGTATAGCAAGAGGTTAATCACATCATATTTCATTGTCAGAAAATATTTTAGAGCGGCCCTTTCATAAGTGGAGTGTCAGTTAAAAGCAGATTACCAAACCATGAATTTTAAACAGTGAAACAGAAGAACAGCGTAAGGGTCAGGCTGTGGGTTTTTTCCCACTCCCCAAACCATGAAATTAAGAGCCTTATTCCAATTAGTTTAGAAAATGGCAGTCTCTGAGCAAAAGAAATGTAGAAAATCCATGAAACTTGTCAAGTTGTTTTACATATTCTGACTGCAACTTCAGGACCATTTTTTATCAAACATTTTCCCCCACAATACTGTGCCCTAAAGTGCATGAATAGCACATATGTGTCATGTCATATGCTACATAACACATATGAGTGTCTTGCATATTTAGCTACCGAAGGCTTTTACTCTTTTATACACTGATTCCGCATTAAATTATGCACGAAGATGATTTTGTGGGGGAAGAAAGAAAATGACTTGGAAATATGACATTATGTGTAATTTATCTCTCTCTTTCAAATAAACCAAACATATCTCAAGATATAAAAGCTTTACTGATAGCTCTTGTTAAAAGCTGCAAATAATTTCAATTCATCATTCCTCATCTGCCTTAGAATGAGTTTTCTGTTGCATTAATGGTAGCCAAAAGGGTTTTGCTGAAAATATGGGGGAGAAGTAGTTCAGCTTGCCCTGCTCTGGCAGAATGTATGCACAAGTTGACTAATAGAAAACATTTAACAGCAAAAACAACAAAAGAATGTGCAGTAAAATTTTAAGCTTTTATGATGGGCTTAATGCTGGAGTAATGGGACACTTACACTAATGCTGTCCTTCTTATTCAGGCTGGACCAATTACACCTAGAATTTCTTCTGTTATAATAAAACATAAGACCAAATTCTATGCTTTTGGTTTTTTCCTTTTTAACAAATAATAGAGGAACAAAAGCAATAATCAATGCTAGAGAAGAATTTGTGATTGTAATCTATCCTAATGTATCAGGTTGGGCGTGTCTTAAATATATATTAAATCATGCTAATACAGTATCTTGCATTCATTTGCCTCTTGAAGGATTGATTTTAATTAATTTCCCACAATTATTTTTCTTCTTTATGAACTCATATTCAACTTGTTTTGAGTTCAGGCTGCGATCTTTATTTTTTATTTGAAAACAGAATCATAGTGATGAAGGAGACACTTTGAAATGTGGAAACCTGAAGTTTCCTGATTTTGCAGAAAAGTAAAGTTCTTGGGATAGAAAATCTGCTTAAAATGAGGAAAAAAAAAAAGAGATTATGAACTGGTAGAAACTGAATGGAAAAATCAATTAATTTAAGTTCTTTTTTTATGAGGTTTTGTTTTGACATTTGGGGTTTTTGGAATATAGAGTCTGGAATCATCCCAACCTGGAAACAGAGAGTTAACAGAAAAATAGACTTAAATAAAACATACGTATGGGTATTTTATCCCAACACTGGTGTATAATTTTATTTATTTATTTTAAAAAAAACAAACAAACAAACAAAACTATCAGGTGAGATGATTCATTGTTATATGATCGGTGGTAATTTTATTATCATCCATATACCCTTAATCGACATTCTTCCCTGCACATCTCAATGATCTCAGTAGCCTTCTGCACATACCAGGAAAGCTGACTGTCTGTGTCAAGATCATCTGTGTAGTTTTAAGAAGAACATTTTGCCCTCGGGCTCTTAACAGCGCATTGATTACACAAAGCAGCTTTCCTTGGCAACCCTCTACACATGCTTTGTTTCATGCTGTAATTAGGAAGCGCTCGCCTTTTACCAGCAGAGTAGAAAAAGAGGTGTTACCTCTCCCCTATCCACCCCAAACTCCAAAGGAGAAGCATAGCTCTCCGAGTGCTTGGAGTTATGGAAGTTTGATTTCCTGGGGGCTTGTGCTTTGTGATTCTACTCTCTGGGATGTGATAGGAGTTGAGCTCTGATGGAAACCTACTTACTGTGCCAGTGCTGAGAGGGGAACCTCTCATTTACTAACCTGCCCGTTGGAACTAGCATGAGCTTTGAGGATGTTTAGAGGTACTTGGTTGCAACTAACTAATTGAACAAATTAATGTGGTCAAATTTGGTTGTAATTAGCCAAGAGATTATAAAGGGAAGGGGACAGAAAGAAGACCTAGGGACGTAATTGGTACTTACTAGTTGTGTTTAGGGACCTGAGCTAAAAATAAAACATGTCTATTTGAATCTTTCCCTATTATGTTAGCTTTGCACACTGCAATGTGGGGTTCGTTAACTCTGTATAGATTCAGCAAAAAACATCTCCGGGCAAGAAAGGAGACTAAGTACATGCTTAAAGTTAAGTTTCTGCTTAAAGTGATTTTCTGAATCAAGGATTTATGGTGGTGAATGAGGAATCACTGAAAAATTGTGCATGAGTTGCTCTTTTAGATTTCTTTCTACCATATTTTACACTAACTTTGTTTTGACTGAGATTTATTTCTTTGACTTTCTGCTAATTTTGGAGACCCAGACTTCCATTTTGAATAAGGCAGTGGTTCTCCAAATAAACTCCGTTAGCACAATAATTTTCTATGTGTGTATATATATTTTAGGAAAAATACATTCTCATACGATTAATTTTTCATTCATGTTAAAGCTTTAAAACTGTCATCATGGAATCTGCAGATCAGGTGTATTTCATTCTTTATTGAACAATTTAAGGAGAAATGCATTAATATTATTCAGAAAGCAATCACAGGCATGCTTTATAGCCCTTTTATACCAATATCAAATGAATTTCCTGACAAGTTAAACACGGTAGCCTTTAATCATAGGAAACTGCAAGGCACTTCAGCTGCATAAATTAGGGACAATTAACTAAAAAACAAAATGAGTTACACACATGCAGCTCATTATTTTTAATTTGAAATTTTATTTATGCTGGAGTCAGTTTCTATCTGATACACCAGATGCTAGGTTAAAAAAAAATGAAGGAATAAAATATTGGCTCTGAAGTCAGGGTAGTGTTCTGCAGATAAGCAGGACTGGACCAAGTATATGTTTTGATGCAAACATCAAAGATGAGAAATGCCATGTTTCCTTAAGTGATTTGTCCCCAGTGTCTCTTGATGAATGCAGAAGCATACAGTTGCAAGCCAACATGTGATGCTTTTGGTGCATGTCATAAAATCACTTTATCTTCCCCATCTCCTCTCACTTTGTGATGATCTGTTCTGATGGCTCCTCCATACCGTAGAATACTTCTGGCTGGAAACTCTGTGGGGTCATCTTTCACTTAGGCATGAAAACCATAAAGGTACTTTTGGTTTACCAAGTCTGAGCTTTGCTACCTGAACACTGGTGTAGGGCAGACCAGATTACAGCACTTGGCAGGTGGGACTCATGGGGACCACACCTGGGTTGTCCCTGATGTACTCCTGGAGAGAATTGCTGAGTGTGGCCACTGTCCCAGCTTGTTTCCCCATCACTGCACTAAATGGTATCAGTGTGAAGAGACAACCTGGACCTTTGTCTGCAGTGATCCATGAAGTTTCCCATGTCCGAATGTCCTCTCTCTTTCTGACGAGGCTGCGAGCTCACAGCAAGAGCAAATGTCCAGTCCCAATCTTTGCCCGAAGTGGCACTGCAGGATGGTGCAGACCCAGCCCTTGAGGCTCTCTGCTGGCTGGACATTGTGTACCTCTTGTGGGACACTGCATCGGGATCTACAGAACTGAATTCTGGGAGCAGACCTGTAGGGGCACTTACCTAGTTAGATGCTGCCTTGTATTTAGTAAGATGTTGAATTTTAAAGACCACACCACCCTGAAAAGCAGAGAATGTGAAAACAGCATTTTATTACTTGGTAGAGCTAGGTCTGCTTGCCTTAGAAACTAGCCTCTCGGCAGCATACGCACAAGGTCACACACTAAAGCACGAGCATGTAAGCTTCCACTGTGGGACACAGCAAATATCAATTGAAAGTAAATAGATAAAAAACTTGATCAAAATTCTTCCTATTGCCTTTTCTCGAGCAGGCTTGTACTGTTTGCAGAAGAAACACTGTGCAGGGGAACCTCCACGAGGTGTCTCCGTTAGTAGGCAAGCACCAAATGTCTCCATGATACCCATGGGTGTTGGTGCAGTCTTGTTCATTCATTAGTTAATTGGTTCAGTCTAGATTTTCCTCAAAAATGATTTGGGAATGCAACTGAGAGATCATTTGTGGTGGTTCCAGCGAAAACGAATGAGGAAACGAGAGAGTAGCCAGAGAAAATAGCAAGGGATGAGGGCCTTGGGTTGGTTTATCCTGCGAGGTTCAGCAGCCGGAGCTGTGTGGTGGGAAGGGGAGGTGGGAGCAGGGCGGCTGAGGGCTGGCATCTGCAAGTGTCTTGGGAAAAAGAGTCAGACTGGATGAAGCATCCCGCTGGTGCTCAGTGAGACTGTGATGACCTAATCAGTTATTTCTTGTTTTCATTTATGTGACTTTATTTCTGCGAATTTATTTCTGCAGCTTACAGAAGGGATGCCTCGGGTAAAAGACCTCCAAATCCGTTCTATGAATAACTTCTATCTCTGTAACCCATGCTTATCAGGGACTAGCATTTGCTTTAAAATATTTCTCAATTTGAACGTGCTGCCTGATAGGAAAATTAAGAGTGACTTAAAGCTAGTTAGATTGTTTTTTGTGTACACGGTATTTAGAATTGTGATCATTTCCATCTAAAAAAAAAAAATTATATGTCTCCTTTCAACTCTCATTCAAATAATTTATTAAAGTAACCACACCCTTCCCTTTCCGTAGGGCTTCCCTGGGGATAGCAGTTAGCAAGACCAAGCAGTTCCATGCCCCTAATGTTACTTATTCCAATTTTATCAGCTCCCGTATATTTCTGGAAGTGTCTCATTTTGTTAGTATTTTCAGCATTTATATCACTATAGAGATTTGTTTTGTCATTACCTGAGAATTTTTTGAGCTCTCAGAGAAAAAAAAGAAACATCAATCAGGATCAATATGAAAATTCAAGACTCAGTATCTTTGAGAAGTTAAGAAAAATTTCAGTGCACTGTGTTTTAGATTTTCCTTTTTTTAACCTACTTTTTTAAAAATCTGGAAAGTTCTTTTGATTAGAATCACATTATTTTCAGTCTGACAATATTGAAACATGGAGGATTTGTCAAAACTGTCATAGTTTTATGAACAGTTTCAATTTTCATACACTATCATGTTAGCTAAAAATAGTTAATTGAAAAATTTTCATCTGTCTGTAATTTTGATGCTTTTTTCATCAGCTCCAAAATTGGATAGAGAAATCACAGCCCAGACAGGCTGTCCCAGCCCCCTGGTGAAGTGCAAGGTTACTATCCCCAGGCTTTCAATATAGGGACTGTCAAATAAGCAGTAAATCAGTTTGCTGGGTTTTTTAAATGTTTTAAAATATGAATTACAAACCCTCTGTTAGCTGAATTCTTTTCAAGGAATGTTTCCTGACTATATATCTTAGCATGAGTTCAGAGGGTGCTCCATAAGAAAAAACTAAAAAAAAAAATTAAGGATGCTTATTTTCCAAAAATGTCTTTTTATTCCAAATCTTGAAAATCAAGGAATTCTCCAGTGGAACTGTCCTTCTCTATGTGTTGCAGGATGCCAACAGCATCGCAAAACTGAAACTGAGCTGCCATGAATTATTCAGATCACCAGAAGCAGCAGCTGTTATTTGTATTTGTCTCTAATTTTGAAGGGTGGAGAATTGGAGGCCTTCATTGACAACAGAGGGGAAGAGGAGGAGACAGTGGGAATGAATTGCTGCCCAATGCCTCAGATGCTTCAACATCTGCAAGGCTGTGTTTAATTTGGTAATCTAGACTGTGGTCCCTTCTGTTAGCAACAAGGGCAACAAATTGGTTGTGTGAAAGTCTGCTTCTTCTGACAGGTAGAGAAAGAGTCAGCCCATTTCAAGTGACAGAACAAATTCTGGTTTAAAAATGATCAAAGTCAGGCATAAAAAATATCTTTATACCCATGAAACAGCTCTAGGGAAAGAGATAGAGTTTGGAGATGTATGCAGAGTACAACCCATATTATGAAAAAATACTCAATTTCTTTTTTTTTCCTTTTTTTTTCTGAAGTGAATATATTTTGAGATGAGATGATTGTACTGTTCCGTATTGTTTTTATACATATGCTGTTCATAAAGTGTCTGGCTTCTGCAGATCTGCCGTTTCTTCTTCCATTCCTGCAAACTCAGTAACTCAATTAAAATCAATATGAAAGTGGCATGTTAAAGAGGGGACGGGAGTTTCCATTATTTTATTTACTGTTAGAAAGATCAGGTTTTGCAGATTAAGTATGAATGTACTTTGAGGAAGGAAACAAAATTAATGAAGGGTGACTGCAGTTACTCTAGAGTACATAGTAGGTGGAATGCGATATGATGTAGGCCTAATCCTCCAATCCAGTATTGTGTTGCTACTACAGTACAGCACAAAGGAGTATCCAAAACTTTTTTACCACTGCCGCAGGGATAACTGTACACTTGGTAGAAACTCTGGTTGTGTATTTCTACTAGAGCATTATTTAAGCAATGATTCACTCTCTAATGCAGAGCAGAAAAAATTCTTTAGGTACAAAGAAATCAATATCAGCAAACAAAATGTTAAAGAGTTCAGCACTCACTCTGAAGCTTAAGCACTATTTACTCTCCTGGGATAAACCCCAAGGTCCTTTACTCAGGCAAACCCTCTTTGATACCAGTGGTGTTTGCTTGAATGAAGACAGAATTAAGAAGCTCAGGATCTGGGTCATGAGATTTAGCTCACCAACCTGTAAAGACATTTAGCAAGGATTACACAAGCACAGAACTTGCACAAAGACCCCATTTCACTAAAATCAATTTTAGAAAGGAAAACCCTTTTGATAGGAAATTCATTTTTTTTTTTTTCTGGAGAGCAAGAAGGAAAATGGCAAAAAATACAAAGTGAAGATAAATTAACTTACATAACTTCCAGACTATAAACTGATGTGCAGCTCTGCAAACAGGAATAGAAGAAGGGTATAGCTTTACATGATAAGAGAGCCATCTTTAAGGGTACTGTTTGTTTGCACAGTAATACTGGGCACCCAGACAGGATGTGCACGTAGATAACAATAGAGGTATTGGCATGGCTTTTTTCTAAAATATTGTGGCATCAAACCCAAATCCAGGCAAGAAGAATCCCTTATGTAGTTAATTTATGTTTATAAAAAGAGAGGAGAGAATTAGCAAAAATTAATTGTCTATGGCTAGTTTCCTGTTTGGAAAGTGGAAATGAGCCCAGTTTGGAAGTTTAAGCTGAACCTGGTGCAGAAAGAAAGGTGCTGAGCATCATTTTGTGTTAGTGACAGCAGGAAACTGAACTGAAATGCAGCTCTACGGTTGGTTTATTTTTTATTGTTACCTATTTATCTGTTTATTATTTTAATGGAATTGAATAGCTGGAATTGAATAGTTGGGACAGGGGTGAATGCCCATCCCACTTTAAGCTCTGTGGGGAGGCTTCTCCGACACCGTGGGTTTCACCCCAGGGGCTCATCCCGCTGCTGGAGCTGAGCCGCTGCCCCGGCTCTGCAGGGACAGGCAGAGCCTTTGCATCCCCCGGTGACTACACAAGAAGTTTGCTGTCCCTCAGTGCAAACTGATTTCCATTAAATACAGTCTGGAGATCTTCCATAAGGCTTTACATATTAAGCTGTACTTAACAGGAGCAGTAACGGATGGTTTTCTAATAAAACAGCCAGGGATGAGACAGCAGCGGAGAACGTGGTTCTGATGGGCAGGGGCAGAGGAGCAGCACGAGAGGCACGGAGGTGGCTGCTTCTCCCCCACCTCCATTTTCTCCCTGGCCCTTGAACACGGTAGTACCCCATCAAATGAAAGCTGCCTCCCATTCCCCTGGCAGTCCCCAGCACAGGCAGTTCACCATCAGGCTGACAATTAGTCACTTAATGCAGGCCTTGCAGCTAACCCACCGAATTTATTAATCCAGTTTCCATTAAAAGGTGCCTGTTTGCAGCTGCTCAGCCCTCGCACGTTAACCGTTCATCAGTGTCACCAGTGCCGCAAAAGCTTTTCAGCATGGAGAGTTGCAGTTGAGGATCTGAATGGCCTGAGATGTTTCTGAGGCATCTTAGCGTGGAGATTTCTACCAATTTATGGCCTCTCCATAACGAATTTCAACCATTTGGGGAGAGACAAAAGACTCCAGTGAGCACTCCTGCCAATGTGCTGCTTGAACTATTCGGCTGCAGTACTCCAGTAAGTAGTTTTTAAAATAAATTGCTGAGGGCTAGATTATTCTTCTGGGAAGTGGAAGCACAAGGGTGCCTTTCTTAAAGGGATGCCTTGAAATTGGGGGCAGCCTCCTGCTTTTCCCCCTTTTCTCTCCCAGGTGAGTAAGATACTGCTGTTCCCACCCCTCAGCTCACTAGCTCACGCTGCTGAGTACAGATTTCTCTGTTTCTGTTACACTCAAGCAAGAGGGGAAGAACGAGTGGGTACAGAGCTCCCCTTTGAAACGTTCTTCAGGGTCCCACAACAAAAAAGTCTCAGTGGTGGCAAGTGAGAGCCCTGCAAAGCTGGTCCAAGTCTCAGCTTCAGGACAGAGCATCCCAAATGGTGGACTGAAAATCTCTTGCCATGCCAATGCCAGTAGGAGGAGAGCCATTTGCAGGACCAAGAGTGGAAAAGCTGGGACTCTGTAAGTCCTCTAAAAGACTTTCATTTTCTCTTTTTGTTCCTCTCTGTCCAGGGCAGAGTAGATGAGGATCACATCAGGGTAGGAATCAGGAGGGCAATACAGGTAAAATCTAAGTTAACAGAAAAGAACAGAAGCCAGATGGCTGCATAAACACATGAGCCACCTCAACCGGATTTACAGTGACAGCACACAATAAAAAGGAAGAATAGTGAAATAAATTTTCTTATCATGATAGTCTAAGACACCAATTTAATAGCAAGCCTTTTTTTTTTTTTTTTTTTGTGTATTACAC
>VYZM01013249.1:859076-883574 GCA_013398915.1 Dromas ardeola
CAATTAAAAAGCAATCCTTTTTTTTTTTTTTTTTTTGTTGAGTATGAACCTGAAAGCATTCAGGTGCTGAGTCCTTGCTCACTGGGGTTGCCTCCATTACAAAAAGGAAAAGAAACCACCGTGTGTTTTTCCAGTTTGGTGATCAGGGTTCTTTTAAGCAAAAATGTTAGGTATCCTTTAACATATATATGCATCAGCTAGGAAAGCAGGAAGCAAAGGATAGCAGTAGAAAGAAAAATTAAAGACTAAGTTGTGGCGGTTTTTTCATATGAGAAACATTGACAAGTTTTTACAGGATCACTCTGCATATTCTGTAGCATTTAGGCACGTGAATAAAATAAATAAATTTACTTGCACTCACAAGTTAGCTCAATCTTTGCAGTTCCCAAGAAAAAGGGTGTTTAAAATCAGACGTTACATCGGAATATGGAAAAACTTTTAGTTTAAAATTGATTCAGTGGAGAAAAATGGTCTTTTTGTATTTAGAAAGAACTACATTCAGTTCCTTTTTTTTCTGTCTTGCTTCCCTGGCTTTTAAGCCAGTTCCACTTTGCAGTGAAAAAATGGAGAATCCCTGTATAGTTATATATACATAATTTTGACTCTTTTTCCTCAAATTTTTCTTGGAAAATTTTTTTTGATCCGTGTTTTATCATGACGCCCCAGTGCATCTCTAAGTATTTGCACACTTTATCGTCCAGATCCCAAAGCTATAAAGAAAATAGAGAAGACCTTTACCTGTAGGATGAAGGAAGGGATCAGGTGACTGAAGTGGAAGCAGAGTCAGTGAGCATAAATACAGGAGTTTTCCCTGTCGATATCTAGCACCAACCAAAGCAAGCAAAGGAAATGGAAATGAGCTGTGAAGCCAAATGATAAAATGCTTCTCTGCTTACTTTAAACAGCCTGTTTCCAGTTATCCTTACAGCCTCAGTTAGATTCATCGCTCAGTGTCCCTCAGTCAATATTCTATTTATCATTCAACAACCAGAGTGGTTACAATCCTTCATCCTTGATAAAAGAGTAGAAATTATTGATTTAATTGGGAGCAAGGATAAGAATTTGGTTCACTACCTTCCTGTTAACTCTGTTGCTTACTGTAAATTACTTGAGGAAAAGTCTGTTTGCTGTATCGCTTGTACCCATTTAGTTCTGTTTTCAATGCTGCTTGAAATTGCTTTCTCCCAAAAGACATAGAGCATCATCAAGGAATTCACGGATTAGATCTCCTTCAGCTGAAATCAGTCTATGCAATTCTGATCATGGTTATTTTTCAGAACAGATTTGTGTATGTGTCTGGGTATTTTGAGAAGTACATTGTTGATTACTAAAGCAATCAAGTCCAGACAGTGATTTTGTGATTCACTTCAGTGACGTGATATAAATACCATATATGAGCTTTTCAGTTTCATTTATAACCTTGAACACCCACTCAGCTGCCTCGCTGCTTTGTTCCGTTGCCTCCAATTCTATGTTTATCGGCTCTTTAAGCTGAAACAAAAAAAACCCACGCACAAAGTAGGTATTTTTGGAGGAAGAGACTGATGGCTCTCTTTGTACGGAAACGTCTTACTTTCTCCTCAGCTGATTTTATAACTTACTGCCCGCACTGAACCAGACTGTTTATCACTCTCATCCTCAGCGGCGTTTTCTCAACCTGTCGGTAGTTATACTTTGCCTTCCCAATTTGTTTAGCCCAAGATTTAAGACGGACAGAGACTGCCACTCTTATAAATCCTGATTTCATTAGTGATGAAGTGTCTGGCAAAAAGTCCCTTCAGTAGACGCTCTGCCCTCCATCTCCCGTACAGTCTAACTAGGTCTCCAAAGGTAAAGCGAGCACAGGATATCCGGGGCTCACGGAAGCGTGATAATAAGACTTATGAAGAAAGTGGTCCCTGTGAGGCCTCATTACAGGCATTTCTAGGGCTAAGTTACTGCTTTGGAGGGTGGAAAAGGCATCTTTACAACAACTTACCCAAAACAAAGTGGATCATTTCTATCTGGATCTGTCTTTCGTTTCCCTCATAATAGTAGCAGAGTAAGACTTGCTAATTGGTACATAATGCAGTTTGTCATACATTTTTGTTATGCTGTCATTGTTTTTACCATCAATATGAACCCACCTTAACACTGAGGCATAACTGTCTCCAATTAACTGATGAAAAATGACATCTGTGTAAATGCGCAGTGTAAAATTGTCCTCATCTATCTGAATCCTGTATTTTTCCTTGGTAGCTTTTTTCACAGACAAAATTGAGAGATGAAATGAATTTTAAAAAATAAATAAAATGCAACAGTGTTGTTTTCACTAAGCAGATAGATGGTTTTGTGTAGCTTGTATTTCAGTAGGAGTGAGAAAGATAGATGCTACCTATCCTATTATCTGAAAAGTAATATAATTACACTGCGGAAAAAAATCTCCAACAGGATAAAAAAATCTAAAAGTAAAATGAAATCTAATCGCAGCGTTTTCTCAAACTTTTTTCAAAATCACAAATAATTTTAAAAGAATTTTTTAAAGAATTTTAAAATCTGACAGTTTATCTACATTCATAGTTAGAGGTGTCTGTGTATCCATATTTATATAAAATATATTTATATTATATCTGTTTATAATATCCTGCTACAAAATAAAGTGGATAACTGTTTATTGTCACCAGCTCTGATTAGTCTAGCTTAATGTTTACGTAAAGCCTGAACAGAACTTGCATTTAGGGGCTGAATACTTTCAATGGATTTCAATCAAAGTACATATAAACTATTAAGAGAAAAGGTGGAACAGAAAGAGATGAAGAGGCTGTGAAAAGGAGATATGGAAATTCAAGTTCCTTCCTCCAGCTGCTCTTACGGGGGCTGACACATTACCTTGATCCATGTTACAAAAGAAACAGTGGTGAGCATCAGGTTTTGTGCAGAACCCAATCAACCATAGACATGAGGCATCACAAGGTGCCATCACAGGACCTGGGAGCATGCAGCAGCTCCCACCAGTGGCACAAGTCACCTTGCAAGGATTGTGATAGCTTTAGCATTTGAATTTGGAAGTGGAATCAACGAATCTCCAGCCGTATGTAGCAGTACAGTGGGGTTTTTCAGGGTTGCAATATGGGACTTGTATGGTATATGTGATCCTCTGCAAGTCTGCAAAAACCAGATACCCAGAAATTTTTCTTCTGTCTACTTTCTCCCTGTCCAAACTGAAGACAAAGATGACCTAAACTCTGGAGAAGAATTTTTTTCTGCCTCCTTTTGCATTTACAAATAAAATGGCCTGAAGAGAAGCCACATTTATTTGCAACTAAAATACCATCTGCCTATGTGTGAAAAAGTTGCCTAGTCATATGGATTCAGGGTTAAAATGATAAATTTAATTATCAGAAAGAAAAAGAGCAATTTACATTTGGAAACAGCAAATTGCAGCAGAACTCAATATTTAATTTTATGCCATTTCCTGAAAGTTCAATAGACGCTGTGGGTTTCTCCAAAATTTAACACATCATTTGGAGCAAAATTGTTAAGATGCTGCATTTATGAAGCATAACAAAATGTAGCTTATCACACACCCCATTGTTGCTGCTAATACACATTGGAAAGTTTCCTGTAATTTCATCATTCATACTTTTGTGTCCTTTATCGGTGGCTGCCTACATTGCCATATAACTTAGTTTAGATTACCCAAACTCATTTTGTTAAATCAAATTCTGGGTTGTTTTTTTTTCCTTTTATTCCATTAAGAAGACGTGTGCTACACATGGTCCAATGTTATCATAGAATATTACAGTTGGTCTGAATTGATTAGAATTCTTTTTCTAGTTATTCCATTATATGAAAAATATCACTTATATTTTTCCCATCATGGTTTCTTATAGCGAGACATAATGCTAGGATGACAAATAATTTCTCTATGAGAAGATAAAAAGAAAAAAATGTTGCTTCTATACTTAACAGATGTTCTTCTCTGTTCTGATTAGTATCCGCATCACTCTGAAGTTGAACATTTCCTTTTATTTCTCTATGTGAAAATTTCTTTATAGTTTTAATGAATTTTTCAAGCCATCACTTCTTCGGGTTCCTCAGACTTTATTCGCAGACATCCTGAATCAGTATCTCCGTGCCCTGACGAAGCACTCGCTGTTACATAAGGTAATGCAGCTCTGTAACTCTTTTGTTCCCTGAATGTATGGTCAAGCTATTCAGCAATGCATATCTTTACCTTGCTACATGCTGAGATATGTCCTAGTTTAAGGACATTTTTCTAACTAAAGAAAAAGTATTCTTTTGTAAAGCTGCAGTATTTTTAGGTGCCTTCTCCTCCAACTTAGCTTTCACTGAAGTCTTCTAAGATTCCTCTATCACTTCAGTCCATGCCAACTTGGATGAAACATTAGTGCTTCTTCAAAGGCACTGAAAAGCATTGTTTTGTTCTTCTAAAAGAAAGAAGACATGCCATACGGGTCAGCCACTCTAGAGTTCCATCAGGGAGCAAGCTGGTAGATTAAAAGCAGTCTCTAATAAGGTGTTTTTTCATAATTCATTGTTTGAATTTACTGTTGGGGGAAAACGATTGCAACGAAAATTGATGAAACTGAAGGCACAGGCAGAACTGTGGAGCCACAGCCTCACGACTAGCTTTCCTTTGCCATATCTAGAGCACCTGTACCAAATGTTAGAGGGATTTCTGTTTTTAATTTCCTGCCATACAAAATGACAACAGATGACAACCGAGATTCCAAAAAATATTTTATTACTTGGATGCTGATTTCCACCAATTTTCGGGTTCTGCACATGGGATCAAGACGATGTCTGTCTAATTGGACTTACATCTAATTATTGGAAATAAACACACTGTTCGATCTTTCTGGTATACATGGCTTGACCTGCTTTCTTGAGTCTCATCCATGACACTAACTCATACAATAACACTCTGGGACAAGACAGGCTTTGCTGTTGATTTTTTTGTTTTGTTTTTTCAATTGTGTTGGTGAATACTTCTGAATTTTACCAAGCGATGTGAGAATGTTTGTCTAGATTTCTCAAATGTTTGAATTCAAGGCATAAAATGGCATAAGTTGCAACCCATTCATTTGTAACTGAAAAAGTAACCTCTATATTAGGGAGAGGGGCTGAAGGAAGGGTAGGAAGGTTGGTGGCAGATATGTTGTTTATGATAGATCTTTTTTTTTTTAATAGCAAAAAGTCTTTATTTTTATACAAGCTTTTCTGTGTTTTACCTTCTTGATATCCCTTATCATTCATTTTCAAGCATTATCCCTCAAATTTCTGTAATAGATAGTCTCCTTTGCCCAACTTAAAAGAAAACTATTTAAAAACAGCTAGTATTTGAGAATAAGCTATTGTCAGGGAAAAGAAAGGGGAAAAAAAAGGAAAACCCTCTGACTATCTGTCTTTTTGCTGGCACCACTCCTTGCTGATTCCAAAAGCTACATTATTTAAGCCTTCTGTAGCTGTCTTCCACATTCCTGGAGAATTTCAGCTCTCATGGGTTTTTCTTCCTTTCTTTTTTTACCAGGGCATTCTCATATTTCTGTATAGCTCTGGTATCTACCTTGCTAATCACTCAGAGTCTGACACATCCTTTGTTTGGTATTTCAGCTCCAGCTGATCAGCATAACCATGTAATTCCAACTGTTTCCTGTGGTCCTTTGTAAACAAGCTGCAGGATTTTCTCCAGGAGATGGATTATGCACTTTATCTTTAGAAAGAGTTCTAATTTATCTCTAAGTAACGGTGAGCCCACGATCTCTTCCTGTATCACTCCTGTTTAATTTGAGATCAATACTTACACGCCTAACACTTAATACTTGCTTAAAAACCTGTTTGGATTTGGTCCCTGAAAGATATTTTTTATGTTTGATTTCTGGGTTTTCCTTCTAGGATAGTATAGTTCACTGTTTAATTGCTCTTGAGGAAAAATCATTATTTTCCCAATTTTTGTTTTATTTTTGTAAATTTAATAATATAGAACCCCTTTAAACATGAAGAATCTTCAGCTTTTGGCCTTATGAGAAGTTATTGAAGTTCCTGTGAGATCTACTGCCTGACTGAAGGTAAAGTTGGCAAGTTGTTTCCTTTGAGTGAAGAGTGCCCAGACCACTGTGCCTCTTTGCCACTTATTAAACTAGATTAATAACACAGTGGTAACTCAGTCTTTTTTTCCCTTAGCTTTGTAAAATACCAGTAACAGTTCTCTAATAGCAGAAATGGTCATTTATTGGGCCAGTTATTGAAATCAATGTGGCCGCTGGATATAATTGGCCATATAGTGAATGAGAAGATAGCATGCCTGTTGGCATGGCCATTGTGCTGATAAGCTTATATTATATGCAGCTCAAATGTCTTGCAGAAGATGGGAAGAGTCAGTCTGAGGCAGTTCCTAAAGACATCAGTGTGTCAAAACTTCTGGCTTCGGAACGTCAATGGAAGATGTCACAGGTAATTTAGCACTATCTCCTGTATCAATCTACGTATGCTGAGAATAAAACAATCCTTTAGATACACACACTCTGCATTGGTTAGACTCAGAAGAGTTAAAACAGACAAGTATGTCAAAATTGATTTTGTCATTAGAGGGCTGTGGTTGTTTAGTATAGAGGTGAAAAAAGTCTTTATTCTTCCTCTAGGATACTTGAGCATCTATACCAAGTGAAGTTGAAATTTGATCTAAACATCAACAAAATTGCCTGTTCCCCACTTTTGAAAGCACTATTCAGTCTTTGGGAGAGATTTAGTAATAAAGTAGCTCATATTAAACAGGGCTAAAAATTCTCTGCAGGTAAAAGCTGCATCTTTCAAAAAAACACTTTATACTGAATTTGAAGCAGAGACTTATTTCATTTGGGGTCAATCCTATATTTTGCTGGGTTTGCACAAGAATAAAATCATGCAAATAACATACTGCAGAGCCCTAAAGAAACTCCCTAGCTAGCTGCTTCTCCTATCACCTTCCCCAGCTTTCCAGTGCCTCTATAAAGTTGCACCTATATTTTGCACAGAATTGAATGGTTTCAGAAGTCTTTTACACTGTGACTGCATATTTGGGCAAAATTTCTCATCACAGTTGCAGCATCAATGATCAAACTATAATTGCTTGTGATCTTATGCTCCCAGTAATTGTGTCTTCTCTAGCTTGAAGGTGGATAAAACTTCTATTAGACTCTGAAGGACTCAGACTTCAACTCAGTCCTTCCAACTGAAAAATACGACGAAGTGGAGGAAGCAGAATATGCTCAGCAGGAGCAATATTGCCTTTGAACAGAAATGCTCGATACTTTCAGTTTACATTAAGGCCTCCGTCTTTGTTGCCAGTGTATGGCATGGTGGTGGATGTGGTGGAAGGATTTCTCTTCCCAGATGGCAGAACATGATTAGACATTTTCTGTGATATTTTCTGCTACACCCATTCTTTCCAAGAAGGATTCATGCAAGAAAGAGGAGCTTGTTCTGTTCTCAGCCCTTCCTCAATCTCTGTCCCAGTGCCTCAAATTTGCTGGGCAACGTGCACTCTTAGAAGTGTGCTCCTTTAGAAACACCTCTACAACTTCATCTCAACTTCACTCTGTGATTCTTTTTTTGTCTGAGACCCTATACTGATCCAGACAAGAATCAATCCTTGCTCTTCTCTTCAAAGTGTTTCTTTTTATTCCTGTGGTAGGTTTGACATTTTGCAGAGTTACTCTTTTTTTGCATTAATGAATATGAGGGTACAACCAGGTCCTAAAATGCACATAGGCGGTCCAAGGAAATGCAAATAAATGAACATTAACATAATCTTTAAAATTTAGTTTGATCTCCAGCAAAGGAAAGGATATAAAGTATCCCTTAGTAATTTCTGCATCAAGCCAATAGCCCACTGCTGACCTGCTGTGAGCAAACACCTACACCAATATCCTCTGCTTGCATACCAAAAGCATCTAGTGTAATTAATTTACTGTTGCTTACCTAACATCACACATTTCCTGACTTAGATCTTTCACAGTAGGACTGAGCTCCTGTCTCCTGTTGCAGGAATGTTCTGTATGAAGAGCAGAACAGGACTTAACAGACTCATTAACTGTTTTTTACAACTACTGGTGTTTTTATCAGTATAGAAATGCTGGGCTCCTCCAGTAATCATAAATGCAGGTGCCTTTGGTTCTGTGTAAAATGTTGTGGAGCTCCTATGTAAGCATTTGCAGGACTGAGTCTGTGGATAACATCCTTCATTCTAGCTCTCTATCCACCTACATTCAGAAAGCTCCAGCAGACATTATACATAAGCATGAATGTCTATATTTTAGGGGCCCCCAATGTGGGTCCTACTATCCAACACTTTTTGTTGCTTATTTAATTTTCTTTGAAATTCAAAACATATATATATACACCATACTGCTCACTTTTTTGCTTTCAGTACTGCAAACCACATAGAACGGTTTCAGTACAAGACGCTGATTTCATTGTCTTTGTTGTGTCCATTAATGCTGTCAGCTTTTCTGTCCCCTGCCAGTAACACAGACTAAGTTAACATTTCCTACTAAGCAGGGCAACCAATTCTTGTTGGAAAAGGTGACATGAATTCTTCTGTTGAAGTGAAGGAATTTTTTCCTTTGGTGCAAACAGAACTTGATTAGTTTAGGATCTGAATAACTTCCTGATGTCAAATGGTTGACTGGAGAAGAACTTGGGGATGTTGGTTGATGTGAAGTTGGTTGATGTGATGTTGGTTGAAGCTCAACATGACGGAGCAATGTGCTCTTGCAGCCCAGAAAGCCAACCACATTCTGGTCTGCATCAAAAGAAGCATGGCCAGCAGATCGAGGAAGGTGATTCTGCCCTCCCTACTCCACTCTCATGAGACCCCACCACCACACTGTGTGCAGCTCTGGAGCCCACAACACAAGAAGGACAGGGACCTGTTGGAGCGAGTTCAGAGGAGGGCCATGGAGATGCTCAGAGGTCTGGAGCACCTCTGCTGTGAAGACAAGCTGAAAGAGTTGGCGTTGTTCAGCCTTGTGCAAGACAAGAAAATTACATATATGAAGGCATTTCAGCATACAAAAGAACAAAGGAGTAGAATATTAAAAGATAGGTAAACAGTCCTTTTGATGCTGTTACCGAAATGCTACATTTACATCACGTTACTTTTCCACCTCTAGATGGAAACTAAAAGTAAGAAGGACTAAAATTTAATTTCATGTTTGCCCCTATATGTAGTTCTTAGGAAGGATGCAGCTTGCATACAAAAGCGGAAGAGAAAAAGGGAAAGATTTAATTCAAAGAAATATGAATGTGATAGTGTTCACAATGCTGCAATGCCAAAAAAAGCTTGCCCTCTTTCTTGAAAAGCATGCTGTCATTGCTTAGAAAAGAAAAAGAAAGGGTACAACAGAATTACTATGAAGCAGGTAGTCTCTCATTCAGGTCGAGTTTCTCTACTCACCTGGTTAAAGAATCTGTGCAAAGTTATTAGAGATGTAAAAGTGAAATGAAATAAAATTGGAAATATAATAATTTTAATGATATTTGAAAAGCATTTCTTAATTCACATGCCTATCAAAAAATCCAAAGAGCATTTCAATAAAGAACACATCACCAAGCTGCTGTTTCCAGCTTTTCCATTACCTGAAAGTATATCAATGCTTTCTTGTTTCACGGTCGGAGTTCAGTTACTTTGGCCCCACTCTGTTTCTAAAGTGTTCAGATCAAGCTAAATGGCTTCACATTGTTCAACATCTTTCCAATTTTCTACTGTAGAGGAGCGGATTGAATATATGCCTTGCCAAGTGCAAGAAATGGTAGGATCAAGTGTTGAGTTTCAATCTCAAGATTCAATCTGTTTCACGTCTTGTCGTCTGATTTACAGTATCCTTGTATCTGCTGAAATAGGTGGTTAAGCAGCCTCTATTAAAAGGCTTTATGCTGACAATAATGCTAACAGTCCAAAATAATTCTCTGAAAAAGAAGCTCGAAGCTATCTCTGAAATCAGACACAACAGAGACTCCTTGTCCTGGCACTCAGCGAAGCAAGGAGGTAGCAAGGAAATGTATGCATTAAATGATGTTTTTAAAGGCACTAAGATGACGTCATGTCTTTGTGTATTTTGATTATTTTGCATGCTATTAGGAGAGTACCATAAAAGGAGAAAGTTTAATTCCTCTTCTTCATATAAACACTATTAAAATGCAGAATATTTTGTGAAGGATAGCTCTGTGAGATGCGATGCTTGGATTTACAGAGAATCTCTTGATTTATTTTTTTCTGTCAATCCGTTCTTTAATAAGGAAAGATTGTTGTGAGGGTTCTGGTGTATCACCTGCTGCCTTTGTTAAATGGATGTCCAAAATAAACATCTGATTCTTTACCTAATCAATAACCTAAATCACCAGCTTTCCTATTTTGGTTCTTTCATAGACCAGGACTAAAGGATTTAAATAAACCTCTCCATCTCCTGCTGCCCCAGGCACCCTTCCTGCCCCCTCCAGGTACGTCTTGCGTGTCACTGCCATGGTATCTTAGTCTACTGGTTTGCAGCATACCCAGAATTTCTGTAATTTCCTGCCTACACTGGAGTTCACTGGAGGATTTTTGTAGCTCTTCCCCTATGTTTACGCATGTTGCCATACTCCTCCACTGGACTTTTTTCCACACTGTCCTAGTTGAACCCCATGTGGACCCCAAAAAACCTAAACAGTAGAGCCAGAGGTGAACCAGAAGAGGAAATCTTATTAGACTGAAAATGGCTTCAAGGGATGCTTCTCGGAGCTATGTCATAACTTAGACTGCCTCCTTCTGCCGTGCTTTTACTATTCGAGGGCCCTGCCAAAGGCTCACTTTGAGATGAGTAGTTGAAATTTTCAATGCTAATTTAAATCTAAAGATCACTGAAGTTTAAGTACAAGTTTCTTAGTCTATGACAATTTTTACTATATATTAGGAAGAAAGAAAGTACAATTTTTGCCTTTATGAAGAGGAGCTCTTTCGAGTTCAGGGATGCTAGTTTTGCCTTTACTCATGCTTTCTTCTTCTTAGATAAGTATGTGGGAATAAGTGTATGTTTTATTTTGTCTTACTATTTTAACCAAGTTACTTCTCTTCTGTTTGTTTATCCTTTCATGAGTCTTTAATTTAGGCACAACATTTGGCAAGTGACCAAGGGTTTTGACCCTCTGGAGTATCTCTGAGTCTGAGACCTGCACATGGAATTCCCATTAATGTCAGATAGAATTGCCCACACAGAGCAACGCAGGGTCTCTGACCCTTCGGAGAGAGAGGCTTAGTTGATAAGCCGGGACGGGGGAGGGGGGGGAGAAAAACAAAGTTACCTGCAGGAATGAGCAAGGAAACGAATCAAAAGGAAAACTAGGATACTGCTAAAGGAAGGTATTTTAAAAAAATAGAAGCAAAACTATGGAATGGAAAATCTAGATCACAGTGATGCATAAAAAGGTGGGATCTCATTCAGACACAAGATGAGACAAGATGGGAGTGAATTTTAATAAAGAAAAGCAGTTGCTATAGAAAGGACATTTAGATGATCTCAAGAAACTATTTAAGGTTTTTAAATGAGTTCAATAGAAAGAAAAGTATCAAAGTCCTTGGAGTAGCGTGTAGACATTAATGAGTAATGACACTTATTGCAAAGACTGTGAGCCATCTTCTTTTATTTAAGTTACCAGAAGTTTTAGTAATGGTTTCAAGTTTTAGTAATGGTTTTAACAGGGAGGTGAATGTACTGGGTCTTTTATCTTCAAGGAAAAAGGCAGACAGATTAGCTAGCTTGTAACTCTGTGTGAAATGGTAAGATCTTTCCTATAGACATCGTGAATTACTGTTTTTCATACTTCATTAAATTTTCTTGCAAGTACTGGCATATTTTCTTTCAAGATTCTGCAAAACATTGTGAATCTGGGTAGCACAGGCAGACCTAAGAAATCTTGGGAAATTAGCAAGAAATAGATTGTGATTATTATCATTATCTTATGCTGCAGTAGTCCCTAAGGATTCTTTTTCTATCAAACAGGTATACAATCCACATGTTATTTTGTGGCATGCTCAGTTAGAGTCAATGTGAATAAGTGATGCAGAGCTGAGACAGGACCTTCAGCAGGAGAGGTGTAAAGGAACCTGGTAAGCACTGGCTGAATTCATCATCTTTGTCTCATAGACCCACATAAAACAATTCTTGCTACTAGAGAGCCAGTCTGCTACATCTTCTCCACTCTCAGAAAATTACTTAATGCTACAGTTTAAAACACAAGGAAAATAAAGAAATAGATTTCATTATATTAACTCTTTAGCAGGTCTGTATATTGTGGTTGATCTCAAGATCAGTGTTTATTTGTGGCCCAGATACTACATCTGAAGCTTCTTCATCTAGGATTTTCTGCAAGTATGACTGTATATTTACCTAAATATGTCAGGTTACAGTACTGGTAACATCACTACCTTATTACCTCAAAACGCTATATCTTCACTTACAGATGGCTCTTATTTGAATATTTTTTTCATATCTAGAAGATCATGGCTTTGTAACTCAATGCACCTTCTCCACTTGGTACCCAACAGGGCCAAGAAGTAAGTGCAGTGTCGTGTGATTGGACTGTAATTATTCAAGTCCCCAGACACTGGGGACGTCATTATGCAAAGGTAAGTCCTCTCTCTTTGTGTCTACATTGGTAAGAAAACATGCTATCAAGATTTATATTTCTCCATAGCTTAGAGACGCCTCATATGTTGCTTGTTAACCAGGCTGGATAAAAACTAAACTGCAGACCCTCTTTATATGCAGACATACCTGGGGCAGAAGACAATGTTTCTCTGTCCACTTCAGATGGTCAATCAGGGACCACTGCAAAGAAAATGTTTAGTCTTAGCTTGAAGTGAACATCCATATTGGACTAAGGCTGAGAAGGAACTCCAGATGGATCCAGGCTGGCCAGCACCGCAAGGTGTATGTGAGGAGAAGTACAGGAGACACACAGGGCAGTAGACTCTCTCCAGAAAAAATCTCGCTGGAAGAGCCCGCAAGCCAGAGGCACAAATCTGTACTTTTCTGAGTTCAAAACCAGCAGTTCTTTGCTCTCAGCCAGCTTTCTATTGCCGTGAATGTGTGAGTATGTACAACATGTATTCAAATACAGATGGAAATTGATAGGTTTATAAGACTTGTCCCCATCTGGCCTTGAAGGAATTCACCGTCTCATCAGGCTAACGAGATACACTGGTCATAAGTTCAGGTCATTCCATGAGAAAGACAAGAATATGTTTGAAGAAATTTGTACTGGTGCATATTCTGTATCCAGGCTATAAATTTGCATGGGGCCTCCTCACATCACTGTTGTGGTTCAAGCTCGTAATTCATACTAATTAATCTTTTATTGCACAATTAAAATGAAAAACAGTAGAGTAACTATCGCTACTGCTTTTCGTTAAACACATGCATCACTGATAATATACAATGTTGTTCTTTTCTTCATGAAAAAATATTATTTTTACTCATGGTAAATAACATTTGCTCTATCTATTATTGCAATTAAACCACATTACACTGAATAAGCCAGCCTCTTCCAGGCATATCTCACTTCAGAGCAAAATCACTTTAAAAATTCAAGTTCTGAAATATTCCTGGAAAGGGAAACTGTATACTTTTATTGCCAATTCAAATGGGTAAAAGTAGATCCCATCAATCTTTGATTTCCTTTAATAATTCATGAAATTTCGTGAATCAGCAGGTAATTGGTTCTTACAGACAAGCCTCTGAGCATTTTTTCTAGTATTCAAGAGTTCCATGGATTTATGCCTCTGCATATAACAGTTAGTGCCTTTAAACAGGGACATTAAAAAATTTCCACTTACATACAAATGACCTTTTAAACAGCACCTATGATTGATTTGCAGTAGGTAAAATAACATCCCCTTACTTCCTGGTATTTAATTTACCTGACAGAACCTTCTCTCCCAGGTTTTCTCAGGGGATTTTGAGCAAGCTATTCTCAGGATTATTGTGTATCAAATTACCATCATTTCTAATGAAATAGTAAATTAGAGGTGCTGAGTGGATAAGTGTTAATTTGTCTATTCCTAACTGACTTGAAAACTTGTCAGTCACTCTCATACCTGCATTTCTGGCTGAAAGTGGGGAGTGGGGAGGTGAGCAGAGAGAAAATAAATTAGATTTTTTAAAAATGTTACAGTGATTTAGAATCCTAAATTACATTGACAATTAATGGATTCAGGTGCTTCTGAAAACCAAAAACAGGTGCATGGAGAAATATATCTCACTGGAAGTCTTGACAATTAAGCTCCTAATTCTCTTTTGAAAATGGTATCTAGTTGTTAAATCATTTGATAATTTCCCCTGAATCTTTCTTTATTTTGGTCTGCTCACAGCTTGTACTGAACACAGGCAGGTTGCCTCCGGCGCAAGTATGGCAGGCAGCGCACTCCCCGGGGAGGACTGTGCCTCCCTGCTCTCTACCTCCTTTCCTTTCAGCCTTAAAACACATGTGTCTTCAGCTGAGCGACGGCACCCCGCATCTTAATCATCTTGTTGCTTAGACAGTTCAGGGTGAGATTAGTCATCCGTCAATTGGAGTCGGTATTCGAGTGCCAACCCCATGCCTCCCCCACGGAGAGGATAAGCCCGTTCTGCTGGGCAAACGCGGGAGAAATAGCGGCGCTGAGGTCTGGTTCCCTGCGAGTGCTTCTCCAGGCTATCCTCCTCAGCAGGTCTTCTGCCATCTCTTAAGCACAGAGGTCACCCTGCAGTGAACTGGCATCACACTGCTGTGTCTATTAACTTGATTATCTCTTCACTACCTACTTTGACAAAATTTCGATGAACTTACTAGTTTAGCATAGTTCTGTCTAATTTGATAGGGTACAAATTTGGAGTAAGAAGTTTTTGGAAGTTGCAAGGAGAGCATGTATATACGTTTATGTTACAATGATTTAGAAAAACCCTCATGTCTTTACAAAAATAAGGTTAAAAAAAATCTTTTCTTCATTTTGGTCACAAAGTTGAAGAGACTAATATGTATTACAGAATAACCATAGTTAAGAAGTCAAAGCTATTTAATTGAACAACTTCAGGTCTTTACCTTTACCAGATGTGTACTACTAAACTAGATTAAAAAAACAGATGCCCTGGCTTAGTTTTTGGGATCAACCTTGTTCTTCCTTGTTCTTCCTCATTGAAGCAAAAGTGACAGTAGCAATTATAGAAAACAACAACAACAACAAAAATTGTGAAAAAAAAAAACCCAGCATAGCATTGAGACCGAGAGGTATAAAATAACCTGGAGAAAACTTGAAATAAATTTAATTAAAATGGCCTTTTCCCCTTGAAAAATTATTTTTCAGTGAAGCACAACCCATTGAAGTAGTTCTATTATAGAAGAGTCTTCATGATAAATCCTGTCTTACAGGTTCATTGATTTAATCAAAAAGACCATCTTAATGAAAATGCTAATTCTTCATTCGGGTAAAGCAAGGCACAGAGGTCTCGAGTAAAATTCCCAAGCCGGCAGGCACCACGACCCCGATTTCTGCATCGGACCTCACTCCCACAGCCGAGATCTATAAGGCACAATAATATATGTCCTGTTCCTCTTCTCTGCACTTTTTAAGCAGTGATGTAGCTGCTCTAACAAAACCAAGGATGGAGGTGCACTTCGTGAGAACTAATCTTTGCACAAAGGCTGGGCTAGGAAAGAGTACCTGTCTTTCATATCTAATATTCTTCACAGCTTTGACTCTAGAATTTATGTATTCACAACAGTGTCAAATACTATTACTAATGAAACCTGAGGCATGCTGTTAGAAAGGTACATATCACAGAGGGCATGACAGCGTAACTGAGGATACATTTTCAGTTCGGCATATTGCAAAACTGAAATTCTCTTCAAGGAGAACAACTTGCAGTCACAAAATGTATTACCAGAAAATGAACCAGAGGCACAAATCAAAGCACCTGTACTAGTAACTACATGTATAGTATCTTCAATTAGACAACTTTCCTCTTGAATATTTGACCCCAGCTGTAGCTGCTAATCAGCATCAATCTCAACAACTGTGTTTAGGGCACATGCCTGCTTTTCTTGATGAGACACCAGCAACAGATGTATTCATTTGCAAATGAGCTATTAGATTATAGTTTCCTCTCTGTAGATGCATTTACTTCAGAAGAACTTAAAAGTATGTGTAAACATATGCACCATTGAGTAGTTCTATGTGGCATGAACTGATACGGGTGCAGCTCATGGCGGGAGGGATGATCTGTGGTTATGGAATTGTGGAGGGGAAGTCACTTCTGTGAAAATGGATTGATTTGAATACAGATTCACTCATGGGACAAGCACTTCCACCTGTACCAGTCCGTAAATCTATAAAAAACATATTAATGATTAATTCCTTACCACTTTAGATTTATAACACAGACCCAAAACAGTCCCGGTCTTACCAGTTCCTATCACTGCCTCCAGACCTGAACTGAGAACCTGTAAATAGTTGCAAGCTCATCCTGAAAAATTCAATATGAAATGAGATACTAACATAAACAGTTCTGGATCCAGATGCGTATAGATTTTTCTTCGGTAGAACTAAGCTGGTTTTGATCTTGGGAGGCTGTCTTCAGGATGCTGCTAGTAGGGAATTCGATTTTTATAGGACTAAGGTATTTTACCCAGATCGGTATACTGCATCTAGTATCCAATTCTGCAAACACAGAAGCATATGACTTTGAAATCAGTGGATGTACTCACACAAGTAAAATTGTTCTCTGATTGTACTGCTAGTAGGATCAGATTCCTAATTAATGAATGTGGTCTTGGTGCTTAGTAAATTAAGATAGAACAGAAGATTGCTGTTGATACTATTATGTCAGGGAGTTTTGCAATTAGTGTTCAGATTTTCATTTTAGTACTTCATTCAGCTCCTCCTTCCCATGCTAACAATTAAGTTCCCTAGCCACAAAACATCCATTACGTTGTGCATGTTGTCTGCAGCATTGATATACAGTCCCATCAGCGACTGTATAAGCTCTTATTTCACCTTCATTTACTAATATAGTCTTCACTATTGAATACTGATGCAGGCAAAGTAGAAAAACAGTCCTCATCAACATTTCATACCTAGTGTAAACAAAACTGATGAAAACTGACTCATCCGTGCTCACTTAAACGATTAGTGTTCTACAACCATTCTTAATTACCTTTTAATCTTATCTTTGAATTTCTTCCAAACCAGACTGTATCCAACGTCTTCCATCCTGTAACACAAACTCCTCCTTTTCTGCTGAGCAATCAGACACTTACTTCATCAGCAATGAACTTGTCAGTGAACGTAAGATGACAAATCCGTGCCTTGCTATATACAATAGAAGTCAAAGAACTTCTCATGGCACAGAGCTGCTACACAGCACTTACTTATAAATTATTTATGCTTCTCATATCCCCACATTCTTTATTCCATTGCCAGCAGGACCTTGTTGTGGTGCCTTCACTAGTCACAACGTGGTTATAAGCCCTGAAGATATTTGCCAAACTCTGTTACCTTATAGGTTCAGGAATCTCCACACTTGTCCCACGTGCATCTTCTCTTGCTTCTTTCTTCCACAGCTTCCCCACTGCCACAAGCATGAAACTCCCTTTATCTCTGTGTAATAAATTATCTGAGATCCAGGACTGACTTCTCGCCAAAACCAGTGAGGAAATGCAGAGGAAAAATATTCTGCATTTCGTGGCCAGACATTCCCCTTTCTCTGTGACTGACATGAAAGTTGAACCCTGGGTTCCATGCTCTTTAGATGAGCGTGCTGATCGTAGACTGTCCTGTGCTGGGCTTCCTCTTCTTTTTGCATTCACAGAGAAGCTTAGAAGGGATTTGGTTTTATTCTAAGATGAAAGAAGACTTTTTTTCTTCCTCTACAAAAAGGAAATGTTTTTCATTGCAGGGCTGAATATATACATGACGTGAAGGATGTCAGTGGGATGAGAAGCACTTCTTTCCATCATGTGGCTGAGGATATGAGCCACAAAGAGCCGTGCTAATGGGATGGAGAAGTCCCACTCTTCTCACATCTCACCCATTCAGTTCTAATTGTGCACTGCCAAACATCACAAGACATTGACAAATTATTACAATGTCAAGGTAAAAATTCACAGTAGAAAGCACAAAACTGTCCAATCCTATTAACAGACCTTTCAAAGTATAAAGGATTTCACCAAGTGAGAAGGAGCTAATGTGATGGAAATAGTAAATTATAGGCCTATAATATCATGCTTGCATTTAAGTGAAGTATCTCAGAATTGCAAAAGATACCATTTGAAATATACTTGGCAATGCAGAGCATAGATACTATTAATAGCATTAAAGGAATACAAATGTATTTACCCAAATGCCACAAATCTTACTAGGCATGTATAGAATATGCTGGTTTTGCACAAGGATTGAAATTAATAGGCATGACCTTTTTCTGACTTGCCTTTCATCCTCATAAATTCAGCATGTTTGCAAAACAGGCTCAGCGGGATTTGTTTGTGATTTTTTTTTACATCAAACACAACAAAACTTACAATCTTTTTTTATTCCTAGTAGTCTCTTAAATAACAAATATTGTAACAAGCTGTATCCTCTCTGAGTTGTGGCAGTATTAGAAAGTTAGCATCTAGATTTATTTACAAGCAAGCATCCATCCTTGGATGAGGATTTTCCAGCAGACAGTCTGGACTTTATTCATAGACAATAGTGATGTTTAGAGCCGAAATAGGGAAAGCTCAGTCAGAATGAATAGATAGTATTAATTACACTGCATTCAGAATGCACACACCAAGGCTCCCTGTTAAGTGGTTGATTTTCAGCTTCCAGTATCCCTTGGTCAAACATATGCACAGGTACGATGATGAGAAATCCTGCATCCTGCCAGGCACTCATTTAATTCAAGATTTTCTATTCAATAGAGGCCAATGATAATATTTCACAGAGAGATGCAACAGCTCCACTAAGGAAAATTATCTGTTCCTTTGGAGAGTATTTTCCTACCCCCTGGCAACCAGCTACTAACTAATGTTCTTAATCTCAGTGATTTGCATCTTTTGTATTCTTTTCATACTTGAAGTTCAGGTTACCCATTTGTACATCTAATCCCTTCAGGAATAGCGGTAATCTCTGTGCCAGCATGCTGTGAGTATTACGGTTTGAGCAATATGGATTGTGGAGCATATATTCCATCTCACATGTTTTTAAGGTAAGCCTTTCCCTACTGCTAAACGCTGTTTGTCTTATAGTTTGTAAGGGGAAAAATAGACTGAGCTCTCCTGAATTTCTGAATATTTTGTATAGCTCATCAAGTGCCCCGGAAGTTTCCTAAGCATTTAGTGTCCTTAGAAAAGAAATAACCAATGCTGCTTCTTCCACCTATGTCAGCAGAAATACTTCTGAAACCATGTTTTTCTGATTTTCTTTTTCTAGGCACTGATTTTCCAGCAAGCAACAATGGGGGTCCAGAATAAAATTGATATCCTCCATGCAAATGATATTAAAATACAAAGCTGCAGACTTCCTTAGAGCTTAGGATGTGGTAGGCTGAGTAAAGCCGTCACGAACATACTTCCAACAGGATATCGGCAGCTCGGAGCTGTGTGATGCTGCTCTGCTCTGCCATCTTCTCTCACCCTGGGTAGCGCCCAGAGTCATGCCGTGCGTAGAAGGTGGTGTGGACGAGGGTGGTATCACTGGACCCTTGAGGGAGTAGTTGAGGGAGAACTCAGTTTTAAAAGACACCAGAAGAGCCTTGCTTCAGGGTTAACTTAATTTTCTGATGAAGGTGTTGTGACCTTTTCAAATATTCTGAATTACGGTTTGGGTCTCACAGGTCTCTGCTATTTGCAAGGGCATAAACCACTATCTAAGGATTCTGTCATACCACAGTATTGATAGATTTCAGAGGTGTAACTTGGAGGCCTGTGAAGTACTTCAGAGGAACAAACTTCCTTAAAAACATCTTGTTGTAGAGAAACAAACCTTAAACATTTAAGAATGTCCAAGGTGTGTAGCTTCATTAGAGGATAGGTTTCCTTTTTGAAGCATAGCTTTGGCAGATTGTAGCTAAAACATATATCAAATAGCATAATGGGGGCAAAGGGGAAATAAATTGTACCAGTAAGCAGATGTAAGTCAATAATGGAGCTTTGAACACAGAAGTAGTTCTGAAAAGCCTCCACTGACTTCAGCAGTAAACGAAACCGAAATTCGACAAGGCATCAGCGGCCGGAGGATCATTGTCCTGGCTTGTTATCCATAATGAGTTTATGAAAGACTAAAAGAAAAGTTAAAATGTTTGCCAGACCAAGTGTGAAGATTTAACTTGGTAAAAAATTCCCAAATGGACTTTTATTAATTGCCTGATTTTCAAGTCAGATTGTGGTACAATTTTTTGTATAAATTACTGTGAGCAGAAGCCTTTAATTGCCTAACTACCTTATTTTGAATATTTCTTACAACTGCTTTGTCCCATGAGACTCTGTGAGGAGGCAGAGAGGCCATGAAAATAGGTTAATAAGAGGTCACATGAACCTTTCAGCACTTCATGAAAGCCTGACAAAGCTTTTGGCCATGGTGAGCTTGCTGTTGAGATGGTGATGCTAAATTGCAATAAAAGACAGCAAAAATACACGGTTTCTGAGGTTTTTAAAGCAGATCCGAAGGTACTGATGAATTATATGGGTGTCAGTCCTATGTGCTGAGATTTGTATTTCTCCCTAGTTTACTTATTTTCTAAACCTGTGGCGTTACTACAAAATTGCACCTTATGTTAGAACAACATTATGAAGAGTGCCAAAAATAATTTTGCTAAAGTTAGGAAATGCCAGTATAAAAATGCCGATATAATCTCAGTTTGGTCTGCCTCCCTCTTGCAGAAAAATCCCACAATTAATTATATGACTGTATGCTACTTTTTTTGGAAGGTGTTTCCCTTTTTTAATATCTGGATTGAAAAGATGTTCAACCCTATGTAGTATTGCTTTGCAGCGAAGAATTCTGTGTTCCATAGGAACTGTTGTTACACTTGCACTGAAGTTCTCAAGTGCAATATGAAGCAAGAAGACGGTGCTAGAAGGAGAAAAAAAAAAAGTTTTAGGTTTGCTCGGTTTAGCTGCACTGGTGTGTTTGTATGAGCCTGTGCTCCCACCAGAGATTCCCTGCCTGTAGATAGCTCGTTGTTTATTGTGTTCTTCAGTTTCTTAATTCCTAACCTGATTTTCTGGACCCGGACTCGCAGAAGCGCTGCTATTTCTCTCCCGTTATGGAAATCACAGTGATCACTGAATTAAGGACAATACCATGCTTCATGGGCACAAGCAAGACTATTTGTACAAACAACCTAACTTTCTCCCATTGGGTTTTGCTATATGGATGCTGTTCTGCCAACGTAGCTTGTATGAGTATTACATATGCTGAAATTTGGTACACTAGAATTAAAACTATTATTATTCCTTTTTTCAAGCTTTTCTCAGGGGAAAGAAAAAAGTTTGGTTTGTTTTTTTTTTTTTAAAAAAAGCTAAATATTGATGGTTTGCAGCTTCTGTTTTCCCATATCTAGCTTTCTTTTGGAAAGATCTAGATTTTCACTTGCAAAAGAGCTGCAGGATGTTAAGAATTCAGTGTCCCTCAGTTGTTTGCTTCAGCCTTCCCTGATGAAAAGCAGCACCAGATGGGTAAGCATCCTGGAATTGTTGCAACGTAAAGGAATACGGATTTGATCAAACTCCCTGCTGCAAATGTCTGGCTTAACCGCTCACTGAAAGCCTTTTTCACCTGAAAGTTTTAACCCATGTAGAAGAATTGCCAACCCAGCTCATCCACAACCGTGCTCTGAGGCCAGGTAACACACGCTACTTGAGCTGCAGCCGAGAGCGGTTACGTGCCAAACAGCTGGTCCCCAAGCTGTAAGTGACTCTCGATCTCCATAAATTTGTACCTGGGACAAATCAAGGATCAGCAGGATATTTTTCTTCAGTCTATCCTGAAAGAAGAATCTAATCTTTAATTCTAAACTTGCATGTGCAATTTCAGGTCCACAAATTGCATGTGCATTTTTCCTATTCAGCTGCTTTCTGAAACTGGGCCTCTTGTGCTAGTTACACATAATCCACCGCACTTAATGAAAAGAGAGTTAGCCTGTTTTTTTAAATTGGTCCTGGAAATGCACTGCCACAGTGAACAACAATTGTTTTATCACAGAAAACATCAAATTCTGATTACTCAGAATGTTCTGATTTCTACTTGATTTATTTTCCTTTGAAGAGAAAAAGGGAGAGAAAATTCTGATCATAAACCTATTCAGCAGAAACGGAGAACAAAGACTGCAGGAACAATTTATTATAAAGAGATCATGCCTGAAGATTCAGTGGGTTTCTAGTTCCTTTCCTGTTAGCAATAAAAGCCACGTAACACAGCTGACAACCTTCGTGAACTGATCTGATTACAGTCCTTCAGTCATGCATTCCTCACTACTTATGTGGTGTGAGATTCAGAGACAGAAGAAAACATAGAAAACATTTAAATAAGTGCAGATATCCCTGTATATGCTGATCATTACATGACATTTGATGAGTATCTGCTATTTAAATAAAGAATAAATTAAGTATTAGATTTTAGTTAATGGCACTAGACTGCTTCTCGGCTATTTCAAGAAAAATGAACACAGCAGCTGCAAGGTAGTTCTCGCTCTGGAAATTGCGTAGTGGAATGGATTTATTTTTACATGATGCAGCTCACACACTGAGGCGTAGGAAAGTTTCTACAATACTGTATCTCCTTCTTTCTTTTTCTTTTCTTTTCTTGGCTGTAAGCAGTGCCAGCTACCTTTTCCATATTTAAGTGTTACTTCTGAATTGTGTGTCTAAGTGTTTATCAAGTTGGGAAAATTTAAACAAGTTTTGCAGTACGTTATCAGAACACTTCTCCAGCATTGCCTAGAGGAAATATTAAAAACAAAAAGTCAAACTCAATTCCAGTTTACTTCTTAAGTAGATGAAGTTTTCGCATGTGTGAGTTTTATTGGTCTGTAGTTGTAATACAGTGGAGAGTTTTCTAGGAATCAGTTCTATTTTGTTCTTTGTATTGTTTACCTTTTCTTTTTTGTATGTAGGGAAAAATCCGCTTAATCTTACATCCACGTAGAGATCATTTCTTCCAAGTTAACACTTAAATCTGTAACAGGAGAATCAACAGATGCGTGATAATTATAACTAGGTTTGCACAACACTGGGGTTCTTTTACTGATACTCATTTAATATTCCATTTATATTAATATTATTCATTTTACCAGGTCTTGTTTTATCGTGCTTTAAAGGTTTTATTTCTCCTTCTGTTACAATATGTGTAATATATGTTACAACATACTGTTTAATAATTGTTTTGGATAATTTGCACTGGTGGTGAGATAGCTCATGTCAGCACTTTGAGGCAGTTTGTTATATGAGTTCCTATCAGTCTAATGCAGTAAAATGGGAAAGAAAAGGAGGAATGCTACAGAATGAACTGGCATTCTTCATACATGAAATTTTCTGTGGTGTTGCTGGGAACTCCAGCACTGGTTTGTTATTATATTAAAGCTGAACTTTCATTTCTACCATTGCAATAAATTATTTCTAAGCATCAAGGTTATGTGTAGGAAATAGTTAAATTAGATTAGCTTCTCTTCTAGGTCTTAATCTCATTTTTCCAATACTGCACAACTTATTGGGATCATAAGCAATTGTTGAAAACGATGGTAGAGAAATGACATTTTTGATAATTTGCAGCAATTCAGATCATCTGAACATCTGAATTTAAAAAGCAGAAGGGGAAATAGTCTCTAAGTAGGTTAGATCAGAAAGCAACTACGAGATTTGCTCCATTACATTTATTGAGGAAGTGAAGAGAGAGCAGCAGTAGCACTTTAGCTCAGTTAGGTGGTAAAAAACATTAGAGGTAAATATATTTACCATCAGCTGCATACGATGATAAAGCTGAGTGATAAAAGCCATGTTTGACTGATATGTATTTTTAGCAAATAAGCTTCCTTGTAGTTCCTGAGATGGATTTCTCTGCTCTGTAGTTCGCTTCATCCTGGCCCGTGTCTCAGAACAGCAAGGCTGAAAACACTGGGGTTTATCCCTGCATCGGGCAGGGATGTGAATTTCCCCATCACATTTCGTCTTTAACTTAATGGTCTCTCTCTCTCTTTTGGAGGGGTTTCTAAATGTTAAGGTGTTTTAAGGTGTTTCTTCCCACACTGCAGGTACTTATTAAACATGTCTAATAAAATGTCACAGTAGCCCATTCTGCCTTTCCGTGGGCCTGATCCAGTACGAATTCTACCTGCTTGTGTAGCTTGAGACTTGAGTATTCCCGTCGAGTTTAATGGAACCACTCAAATGCTTGAATTTATCTACATAAGTGCTACGCTGGCTCTGTGCCAGGAAAAGCTACTAATGTACTAACAAACGGGGGGG
>VYZM01013249.1:883617-921336 GCA_013398915.1 Dromas ardeola
CGTTGTTGCTGTTTTCTGGAAATCCTGTTGTTTTGTGAAGTGGAGGCCTTCTAGTTTAAGGAGGGTCATCTTACGTTTCATGCTGTTCCTTGAGGTCAGTAAGTTGCATTTGGATCTCCTTGATGTGATGCTGAATGCGCTTCTTCAGTGCTGCAAGAACCGTGGTACAAGGACGGGAATGTTTATTCACCATGACCCGGTGCATATCCATGCCTCTGGCATTTCTGTTTTGATGTAATGAAATTGTGTTAATGGATTTCTGTTAAGCAGACAGCTAAAATCCTTACTGATAATTGGGAAAGAGGGGGGAAAGAGTTGAAACCTTTTAATGTAACTGCTCATTGATTTTCAAAGTTAAAAGTCAGTCAAGTCCCTGGAGGTGAAACTGAAATTCACATTTCCCCTATAGACCATTCATAGGAACCCAAAGGGAGTTTAAAATCCTCCGATTACCAACGATTCTGTAATATACTTGCACACCCATCTACTGTAATAGTGCATTTTGCACATTGTGTGGAGAAAGTAAGTAGCAGGATAAACTGAAAGGGGGTGATATTAAGGGAAGTGCCCAAGGACACAGACCAGGAGTGGGATGTAGCCAAGTGTAGATTCCACTGTTCCTTCCTTCTGGTGCCCTGCCAGGCTCACCAGATCCACCTTCAGTTAGGATTTTGCCCCCCAGAAAAGTGGTGAGTTGGAGTTTTTTTTCTGGGGCTTTCAATTTACCTAGGGAAAATAAGAAAGAAGCGTCATAGCTTGGAAGAGCACAAGCTGGCATAGTCAGAGGGAGCTTGCCAGGGACTTCAGAAGTACAGTGCCGTTAAGCCCAGCTCAGAGGCTCTTCCCTTGGCAGCTGGAGAACACTTCAAGTTCCCACTTCGCAAAGTGACTGCAGTCAAAAGCCAAACAGAACTTTCAATTTGTACTTGACACGTTGCAAACTGTTTTGGAGACAGTGGTGTTAATCACATACCAAACTCTGCAAACAGGCAACCACTACCCTATGTCTCCTCAGGAAAAAAAAAATGAGAGAAATTTTTAATTAATTGCCAACAACGTATCGTCACATTCTACAAAATTACAGTTCTAGAATATTGTTCTCAGTGGGACCTGCCATTTCAAAATTAAAAGCTAAGCCATTTACTAAAAAGCTGTCATCATGGTTGTTTAGTTGCCTAATTGCTGCTTCTTTAATATGTACTCACACTGTTACAAGCCGCTTTTACCAAACTAAATTAGAAAGTATATATTACAAAGAGCTGGTGATTTTAAGAGCATCGTTCTAATTACTCTCTCTCTTTTTTCCAGTAGCAAACACTGTAATTGTTATGGGCTTAGGTTTCCTGCAGAGCAGCCTAGAGGCAAACCTTGTGCACTTATATTTGAGCATAACCTTCCCTCTGCCCAGTCTCATTATTATGCAAAAAGGTGCTGAGAATAACAAAACTTGTATTTTGTTTCCCTGAAACATCATCTATCAGGCTGTGTCCTTGGAGACCCAGGAATAATTGCGAACCCACTAACAAATAAAAGGAACGGTTGTGTCTCATTCTGGCTTTATCAACTTAATATTGAAAGCTTTGAGGGTGCAAAATGTTTAAGTACCTATACATATTGAGGGAGTAAAGTTTATTGGCTAACTGCCACAGAGGTAGATGAATTTAATTTTATTTTCATTCCTGAAACGCGTATCAGGCATATCTGGACCCTTGGGTAAATGCCATTCCTTGTTATGAAAGAAATACAAATAAATAAATGAATAATGTAAAGCTGACCTAAAGGCAGCACTTTAGTTCCACCTCAGGCCACAGGACAAGATGATCGTCTAACTTAAATGCTACCTAATTTTTAGCTGGGATTTTCATGACTGTGTAATTTTTTCTTAATTGTGCACAAGTGCTGCATCCTTTTACAGTCCTATGTCAGTCATAAGACCCCCGCAGTAGGTACTGTGCCCTTATTTATTTGTACTGTGCACTGTGGATCTATGATCCGGAGCAATGGATCCTCAGCATGACTTTCTTTTTCTGTTCTTGAAATCATCCTTCATTTTGTTTTCCGCACCCTGTTTCTCCTGGAACACCTCCTCTTACAGAGAGCGGCAGTATACATAGGAGAGAAATTCATTGTCCAGGAAAGAGCTTTTAGATCACAGTTTTGTAAAACAGATAATCACAGTTACGGCAGAGAGCAGTCCTTTTTTTAATGCGTATTTCTGTTGTCTGTTTTAGGAATCTTGGACTATCCTTGAATTTGCAGGAAAAACGTTTTGCTTGGTGGCAATATAATTTAATATAATTTATTACATGTGTAAGAATTTTCCATCTACTAATTTCATTTCATCATCTAATTTCATAAAGACCTTCACTTGGTTAGTCACATTCAGTCTTTTTCAGACATTGTGAATAACGTACAATTAAAAGACACAGATCACAACCATTTCCAGTACGGCTCAAAGACAGGCAGAATGGTGGTTCCTCGTGCCCAGCTCCAGGGTGCATTGACACCATGGGAGATCCATGGAAGCACCAATACCAAACAGTGTCGTTTTGGGTTCTTGTCTGTTTTTTCACTAGAATTTGTCTATCACATTGGTTACATACTCTTTGTTTGTTGCATGTGTGGCCCATAAAAACTCTTGATACTCTCTACTGATGAAAATGCTGATCACAAATTAGCAGAAATGCGCTTCAATGCAAAAGTTGTTGGAAGTTGGAGGCCAGTGGAAGTTTTCTGTTTTTAATTCAGGGAGCGTTCTAACAGGTTGCAGGGTTGGAAGCTTGTTCGTTTGGTTTATGGCAGGTGTACATGTGAAGGAGAAGCAACACACAAGCAAAGCACAAACAAAGAAGCATTTGTTCAACACACCTTTATGTCCCCGTGATGGAGCTGAATCAAGATTTTTCATATTCCTGAAGCGTGATCAGCTTGAGACGTGTTTGTCTGACAATGAACATAAAACAGTATGTAATAACACAGCCTCCAAATCCACGTAGATTGTTCGATTCAAGGATTTTGCTTTGCAAATGCATCATAACTCATGTATGAAGAATAACGTTGGGTATTGGAGATATTTGTGCCAGGCAGCTGCCTGTGTTCTGGCATTTGAGTTCAAGGGAAGCCATCAATGAAATTTGTTAGTTACCACCGAAGTTGCCCTCTGCTAGAAAATAAGAGTGAACGAAGATAGGGAATTGGAGATATATATTGCCTGAGTGGGGAACCTGTTCCCTTTACCTGCCACATCTCATAGAGCGCTCACCATATTTTTAATCATCATAAGCACAGCTACCACTGTCATCTTCCTACCCATGCATGACAGCACTAAGTATTTTATTGTAAACTCTTCTTTGGTGTCTGTTTATCTAAAACTCTCTCCTTCTATTTTGCTATTTCTCTCTTGCCTCCCCATTTCAGCAGGTGCATATTTCCTTGCCCACGTAGCAGTACATGCAAAGGGATCTCTTCAGCAGAAAATGAAATCTTCACAGTCCTGGTTACCTGTAGGGAATTTTGACAGCTTTCCTGGTGATCTGTTTCACTTCATTCTCCTCTTAAGCTTTCATTGAGTTCTGTAATCTTTAAATTATTATTTTTTTGTTAACTCTTATGTGACGTATTTTTGAGGAGATCTTCTACCTATAAAAGCTTTTAAAAAAATCAAAAAAGGAAAAAAGATAAATAATCGGGTACTTTTTTAAAGAAAGATTATATCACCTCGATATCGAGTAGATTCTACTTAATACAGTAGAATCTTTAAGTTCCTACACCAAGTAATCAATGTGTTTCTCCAAACTCACGAGTGCTCTTCCATATTCATTGGTATCTTTGCAACATTTTCATAGCTTGTCCAGTGAGTAGTGCACAGAAAGAAAATAGTGGAGAGATAAGTAATTTTTAAGAGTTGATTAAAAAAATGGAAAAATATTTTGATAGAAAATTTAAAGTATTTCTAAAATCATTTTCACTTCATGCGCTTTAAAGATGTAACAGATTCCTTAATTATTTTTTTTTCTTTGCATTTTCTTTCAGCCTTTCCTTTTGAATTTATTTAGAGGGTTTTGAGGGGCTGGAGGACAGCTGTTTCCCTTCCTTTTTTACCCGACTTATGTTTTCCTTCAGTTGTCCTGTAGCTGAAAGTGAAAGGGAAACCCAGACAAACGTGGAAGACGGAAAACCTGGATCTTTACATGTTCAGATTTTAAAAAATACAGAAAACAAATGAAAATTACCTATTTTGTGGATGTTAGGGCCATTATCTGAAATGATACACATATAGAAATTTACAGGTATGTTTATATCTATATGTTTTTAATCACTAAGTATTTCTGGTGTTTTCCCGAGAATTTCTGTTCAGCAGCAGACAGTTCAGCTAATTATGATAGATCAACATGTCAAATTACATGCACATTGTAATTCAGAGGGGTGCTAAAACTCTGAAGATTATGTCAGATGAGGAATCCAAATACATCTGTGCCAATTATTTCTTGACAATAAATCAAGGAGCTGAAAGGGAAAAGATACACATCCCCATCTCTGTTTTCTGTTCAATTAAGTTAAGGAAGAGTTTTTGAGGGAGCAGACTAGGAGGAAAGAGGAAAAAGCTCTATTGCCTTGGTATCGGTAAATTTTGCAGCTCTCATATTAAATTCTGTGTGTTCAGGTAAAACAGTGAGGCTCGATTAGGCAGCTTCATGGCAATAACTAACTCTAACTGACGTGTTCCTCTGTGTGTGCACACGGACAGCAAGGGTTTATCACGGCCCTTTTACTCAGAAGTGGCAGCAGTGATGCAGATCAATACAAATGGGTTTCAGCCATTCCATTATCCCAGCATCTCAACTACCAGGCATTATATATATTACAGAAATATTTGAAATGCGATTTAGAGGTTAATTGTAATTAAACACTTTGTAAAGGAGTGATTAATAATTGTAACCGTTCCTGTAAAGCCTAGCACTTTTGTTAGCGTTTCTAGCTCTACAAGTTACATAAAAAAACCTGAAGAACACGAACAGATAAAAGAGCTAATTTACACCGAAGAATGGGAAGCTGTTCAAACCCGCCTGCTCAGGCCCACCCATGTGCGTCCAAAGGTTTTGGTTTCTACTGGATCTTGTGTTATCCCTCTTTAACAGGTACAAAGCTTACAATAATTTTAATATAGCAAAAACCTGTGTGTACCTTGGGCTCACCCACAGCGTATATGATGCCTCTTGCCCAGCCATTACTGAGGGGTTTCAAGATAAACCCAGGGATAACAATGCCTGGGGGACCAGAGCTCATAAGGAAGAACTAGAGGTGCTGAGACATGTGGTGGCTGATTCTACAAAATCTAACAGGAAGAACTGGGATGACTGCACTGCAAATTGTAGGAGTTTGTAGGGTAAATCCCTAGGAGTTAGGCAAAGGCAGTTCTGCTACTCACAGACCAACTTGGTTTTTTTGTTGCAGTTCAGATGCTAAGAATTTTGGGCTGTGAGTGTGAGCCTTATGATGATGGATTCCCAGTCACAGTACAGATGAAGTGATCAAAGGTGCTTGATAAATTGATGTGTCCATTTATCATAGGGTTCTCCAATTTATCACATGGGTAAACAACAAGCTGTGAGTGATGACAAAGATTTTATTAAGAATTATCTCTCCTAAATAAACTTTTGGGGATCCTAAATTATTTGAAAACATCTACATCAAGTGTGAGTAAGAAAACCTTCCAGTTCTGATGCATGAACTCTCCTTCCCTGGGTAATTTCTGCTCCCTGATAGACACCAAGATCTCATGGATCTACTTTCCCTTTGTCACTGAACATGAGGGGCAAGACAAGCCAAAGGCCTCTGCAGCTGCAGTAGCATTCAGTACAAACGCAGCTGGTAGTGTAATGGCAGGGTAGTAGATTGACAAGTGTGCACTAATATCGACCTTGTTTTCTTTACCACAGGATCATTCTGGGCCTTCTGAGGGGCCAAATATGTACTTCGTGCAGGTAAAAGAATCATTTAAGGCTTCTTCAAACCATACTTGTCCTATAGAGAAGTTTTGTTGCTGGAGTTTATGGTATTGAGTGGCACCTCACCTTATCCATACCCTTGACATGGCTTATGTGAATCATGGTGGAAATGGCCAGCACAATCTGGAAAAAACCTTCTAAGGTCATTTAAAAGTTGCTTTGTATTGCTGTAGCAGCAAATGGCTTGGCTGAAGGCTGAAATCTAGTCCCGTGTATGTTGCTATAATTCTTATCCCTAATGCTGGCAGGGAGGGTTCGATGCCCCTTCCTTCCAAAATTCATTATTTTTGTTGTTTTGGTTTTAATGGCAACTGAGGACTAACTCTCTATGCATGTGAATTTTTCACATCAGTAAAGCAGATCTAATTCTACCTAAGCAATTGAGGGTCTGACAGATCCGGTGACCTTTTATTACAACGTCATTTACAAGCATGATTAAATTATTCACTATGGCTGAACTGATACCCAGATCAGATATATTTTTCTCATGAGGCACTACAAAATATACTACTTTACCCTTCGCTGCTCACTCTCTGTCCAGCATTTTTAGAGAAGATTTCACATTTCAGTGTTCACTTCAGCTAAGGTGACCCTGGTCTGGGTAATTTATTCGAAGCCAGTTTAGAACACTAATTTCCATCCAAAATGCAGATGCTCTAGTTCCATGCTAGAGTTTTAGGGTATGATCCTACAATCCCTTTGCTCTATACTTCCTGCTGAGTTTGTTTAGCTGTGTGAAGGAAATGTGTGATGTTGCTAATATAAGAATCTAGACAGAGCGCGAGCGGGCAAAGGAGGTGGGTTGCAGCTTTGCAAGAAGCAGATTCAGAAAGGATTTTAGGAGTTGTTATCACTCTTGAACTCACTATACAACTGTGTTTGAAATATAGTCACAGCGTCCCTCTGATTGTAGAACTGCATCTTAGTATTTCTATAGTCTCCGATTTAAAAAAAAAAAAAACCAAACAAAAAACAACAAAACATTCCTTCTTTATTTCAGTCAGTTTAGAGCAGAAGCAATAATAGTCTCTGTTCCCTGATTTTACGCGTAGTCTTGTATTGTTTCCCCACTGCTGTAAGGTGTGGCTCAGACATCAGCTGTACCTGTGTCAGTGAGCAGGGCAGGAGATGCTGGTATAATTTGGGTCAGTTCTCTTACGTGATGCTAGAATATGCCCAAATACATTTGGGGTTTTACTTGGCCCTAGTATATTAGATCCAAAACTGAACCTGCAGTAATTTTGTTATACTGTTTTGTATAGTACTGCCAAGAGATAAGAGCACTCACATTAGCTTTAACTGCCCTCAGTGTGTGTTTACTTGTAGATCCTCCTTTTGTCCCTAACTTAGTGAGCCTTTATTTGAGGTGTTTATTTTTGTTCACATATACTCTCAAAATACTGTAGTCTCACACACTGGCACCTTCTGCACACACCGTATTTCTGAATGCCTCTATGAAAACTATACAGTCACAAGTTGCTGCAACTCCAGAGGTATCAAACCTAAACTTTTTTTTTTTTTCTCCTGTGATATTCCCCCCCTCTACATGAACAAACTACTCTGTGTCCTGTTTACATGCATTAATTTAAGAAACAAAAAGGCTGAAACAGGAGATAGTATAGACCCTTCATTTTGTGCTCGTTATTGGTTGTGGATGCAACAAGACTTCAAATTTTTCAAGTATCTGAGTGAAATTGCTGAGCACTGTAAAAGAACTAATTTGGGCTTTTCATTGCTCTTGAAAAAAAAAGCTTCTAATGCTCCATTGTTCAGTTAACAACAAAAAGGAAGCTAAACATTATTTGCAGTATCCAGTGAATATTATTTGAAGTATCATATAAGAAGACTCAGTCAGGGTCCTTATGCGAGTATGTTATGGCTCAGGCAAACACCTCTAGCAAAGGAGTCCCTCACTCGCGAAGCCTTTAATTTGGACAGACCAGGGCACCAGGCTGCAAAGTGCAGAGTTTTACAGAGAATAAGGAGAAGACAGACAGCCATCTAAGCTCCTTAAACATAAGATCCTCTCTTTTCATGCTTTCTTTGGTTTGCATTGGAAATAACACTATAGTGTCTTTTATTCTGTTGCTGGACAGCAGACCTTCACAACGTTTCCAGAGTTTTCTTTTGAGCCTTCTGACTCCTTGTTAATTGCTAAGAGACTATAATTTTATTCTGACTTCTAATGGCATTTCCTATGTCAAAACATAATATGCAGACATTTTGGCTATCATGAGCTCAACTGTTGTTTATTTCTCTACTCTTCCTCAAAGATATTTTGTTATTATTCTTGGTATTTCTTATCCTAGGACCTATAACTTCCCAAACCAATTTTTACAGCACATATTTTAGACAAGCTGTGAAATCATGGAAAATCAAGGATATTGCTTAAAGTAAAATCCTTCATGTTTTGATTGTTATTTTTGTCACATATGTGTAGATGAAAGATGGAAGGTTCATTGCCAGAAGATATTTCTTTAGGGTGTCGTCTAACAGTTTGCAGTGACAGAGCAGAGATTATTGGGAAACAATTACTTTCAAACATGCCACTCAATGGGAGTGAGATGACTATAGCCGATTCTGTGTTAAACAGTTCCAGGCTTACAAAAAATGGCTAATTCCTAAAGAACCCAAGAAACTAAGAGTGTTATTAAAATCTACAAGATGCCACAGAACATCTGGCTTCCAACATCCATACTAATGGTATGGTTAAGAGCAAGTCTGTAGTGCTTCTACTCATTATCTATATTTTAAGAATTTAAAACTACCAATTACCATACACAGAAATTGTACAAGAGATTGTTTGTTTCTTTGTTTTACACTAGCTTTAGCGTCTTAACCAAGACTTTTACAATACTTTTCTTCCCTCTTCTACCTTCTAATTAAAGAAGCACCTTCATGAGATTTGGACTGATTTAGTATAAAATGTTGCTGCTGTGCATTAGAATAGAGAGTGGTTGGTATTGACCTAGTTTATTTAGAAACCAATAATCTAAAGAGAATTCTGCCACTGTAAAACAAGCATAAAACAGATGAGAAAACCAGACTCTACAGCTCTCTGAGTTGCACTCTGGAAAGAAAAGTAATGGTTTAACAAAGACATCTGAAATCTCTGCAGAGAATTCAAAGCAACAGCTAGTTTGGAGATTAACGTCGTTCTACCTACAGGCCAACACGATCAGTTTTCTCATCTTCAGTGAAAAACGTCTGACTGAGCAACCTACAGATCTCTACTCCAAATAGTTTCTGAGGCTGGCCTTTTCTTGACATGAATGATGTGAAATAAAAAGAAGTTGAAATTTTAAAAACGAACAGAGAATTTATACTTTTGTTTGCTAGGCAGTCGTGCAAAAAATCTAACTTGGTGGTCTTCTAAAGTAGTCTTCATTTATATAATGCTCTCTCTAAAGTACGATGTTTATTGCCTCGGTCTCTTTAACTAGAGGAGATCGACCTAACTCCTGCAAGACCTAGGTCAGTTCTTCAGCTCAACAAGAGTTTTTCTTTGCCTAATCGATAGCCAAAACGTAAGATGAGGTTTTTCTTTTTTAAAAAAATTCAGCAGGCTTTAATTTATCTCTCGGTCCTCCGTTTCTAGAACCTGGGCTACTGGGTGTCCAGATATGGGAATATGCAGTTTATTGACTCTACGTTTGACTGGTGTTAAAGGATTCAGTGGCATCAGACTTCTTCATACCTGTATTTTTAAGTTTAGTTGTACCAATTAATTTTTATTACATTTGCCTCCTGTAGAAGAGTCTCCTTTTCACCCTACAGGAAAAACTACTTTATGAATAACAAGGGCCTGTTCCTGCTCTCCCTGAAACGAATTGGCATAATGTGCTGATCTTCCAAACTCTAAGAAGCAGTGCAATAAATCTGAAATCAAGACTCCCTATAGGAAGAAGCCCTTTCTGATTTATCTTTCAGCTTGTGCTGGTACATCTGGAATGCCTAGGTGACAATATATTTCACATGCCCAATTCTGTTCAGACACATAGCAGCAGATGAAATTGGCTTGGTTTCATGTAACAGAAAGTGATGGTATGAAAAGATAAGACCATTTCTTGGATAAATTGGGGTTGGAATAGAGGAGACATGTAGGAATTTGTGACTCACTAGGAACACGCATTCATATCTTATATCCAAAACAACATCTCAATAGAGTAGTGTTCCCTTAGTGTTGAAGGAACAATTTCTTACGCCAGATCAATTTTTTTTGGTAGTGTCTCTTTATGATTCAGTTGAAAGCACACAAGGACCAGAGATACGGAGCTTCCTAATTTGGCAACTTTACTTCCTTCACAGAAATGAGACAGGAGTTTGAGAACAGCTGTGCTGGGTCTGTACCTCTGTAGACCACCATGGCCGCCTCCAGTGATGGAGAACAGAACCTGAACTGTAATTATTACTTGCATTCAAAGTGTATTTTTGTTAATTGCATGCAATATTGCATAGCACCCATGAACGTCATATAGTATGAAGGCCTGGACCATTCCTTTTTTTCAGTGTGCTAGTAAAGCTGCTCAATATAAGGTTGTTTAGTGCCAACCAGATTGACACTACCTAGGTTTGTGTCAATGCATCTTTTTATTGCCTAGTGTAATCTGCTCCCCTTGGGATCTGACGTAATTTGTGAGTTCAACCCTTTTTCTTTCTTTAAGAGTCTCACCAGTATTTTATTGGTTTCTCTGGATACCTTGCAGAGAATCTCAGGCAACTCAATATGCTGCTGCTTCTCCCTTATGGATGATGGACTGAGAAACACCTCACTGAGCTCCTGCAGTTCCTGGGGAAGTCAATGGGTATTACAGCTGCAGACCCATCTTTTGGGATCTGGCTCACTGTAACACAGGCAAGTGGCCTAATGTGTATTATTACCACCTCAACCCCCAACAAGCGACATCAAGAGTCTGCTTCAGGCTGGTTAAACCATCTGTGCAGCCTTTTGGGAGGCTATTGGTGTGGTAAAGGGGCCATACAGGTCTGAGTAAGACCTTGTACAGGCAGGTATACGTGGATGGATAAATAGTAGAGGCATATAGACAGTGAAAGAGAGGGAAATACACAAGGCTCCTTGCCAACAACCACGGCAAAAGAAATTCACTTCATGCTCCTTCTGAGCATTCTGAACATTTCAAGACTAATAATTATAATGAGGTCATAAGCAAAATGTGTAGGTTAAGGTCATTCCTGATTATTCATTTCTAGGCTTAGCCATGCTTGTCATACTGATTTGAACAATTTTGCCTCTAGGCCCTTGGAGAGTCAACCCCTAGGTCTGCCTCTACTAGCATGAACAGGCACTGGGTACTGGCACTAATTTGGCTTCTGAACATGCTTGCAGATCCTGCGTTATGGTATCTCAGAAGTGAATAACAATGCTACTTCCACACTGAGTTAAGGAAAACAGCCTGAGGGCTCAAGAGCCCCAACCACAAGTTAAGACTAATGTAAATCTTATCATAAAAAATGTAATATAAGATAAGTCTAGTACGGGCTTGGCTTATTTATGACTGCATTCCTTCAAATTTATAAATGATGATCAGCCGAAGTGGGAGCTGACTCCCCTCTCAAACCAGTTTCTCTCTATATTGTGTTATCTAGTGGGGACTTTTTAAGCTTCACTTTTATCAATGTATAAATTAAACATAATCTTTTTCTTTCAACTTGTGCTGTCTTAGTCCTGAGAAGAACTTTTGAACTTTTAAAATCTTTTGGTTACTTTGCAAGTCAAATATGAATTACAAGTAAAGAAAGAAGCAATTGTAGCTAGTCCAGATTCCCACGTAAGAGGGGCAGAAACCAACTAATTTGTTGTTTGTATTGCCAGATTTGAGCTTGTAGCCAGTGATGCCTACTCCCTGCCTCCCTTTATTCCAGCAGTCAGCGTGGCAGTGAATTTCCAGGTAGATCGATCAGTCCAAGTGTCTGCACCATTGTCTTCCCTCCCGTTGTCTTTATCATTTCACCTGCTCTCATTGCTCTCATCTTGACTTCTTTCCAAGTAGAAAGGGAAATATTTTTCCCCCTTACTTTTCCCGGCTTAGTTCCTTCAGGCCCTTTATCAGGCTGCATTATCCATTCTTTGTTCTCATGCACTCCTGAAAGCGTGGTGACCATTTGATCATTGCTGGATATGGCTTTCTGGGGGAGGGCTGCTCACTACCAAGTGTAGCAGTGCTACTTACTCTCATTTATATTCTTCAAGCAGTTCACTGTATCTGAGAATCTTGTTTGCTTTCCTCCACTGAGCCTCTACAATGAGCAGACAGCTTTAGGGATTTTTCTGTAATCACTTATAAATCTCTTCCCTGGTCAGTATTCTACAGCGCCTTTCCACTGAACAGACACTTCCAGTTTCTATTACTACTGTATTGTTGGATTTGAACTCAATATTTTACAGCAATGATCTGCTACAGATCTTTTGGCATTACAGTTACTGAAAGGCAAAGGATTCACTGTCTCTCATTTTTTCACCATGCAACTGCTTTCCTAGTCTACTAATAATGAATAATACGGGGGAAACTTGCCAAAAAAATCAAACTATCACTAAAAATGATACTGTTTTTGAGGGGAGGGAGATACTTCTTTTACGCCAAAAGTTCATTTAATCTTTAAAATCTGCTGACTCTTGCCAGCAATTTTATTCTAGGGTCTTCCAAGATATTTTTGTGTCTGGCTTCCTTGGCTCCTGACTAGAAAACAGTCAGGAATTTATTCCAGTGGCCGGTATCCCTCTTGGGGAATCTCTCTCCCTTAAACTGAAGTACTGTTCCTCTGGTGCTTCCTGTGCATGAAGGCAACCATAAAAAATGGGTCCCAGAAGGTTTATCTTGTACATAGGAGCTAAAATTCAAATCTATAATTCATTTACACTTTCTTTTTAAAATTCATTTAGTGTAAGCAAATGATCATACTCTGATTGCAATACATTTTCTTTATTCAGAACTGGCAGGAGTGCCATCTGAAATGCTCTTAAATCAACACAGTTCTGATGCCTTTATTTTCTACAAAGAAATTAAAGTAAAATACAGCACCTATGTATGAAAAAGCAAAGTGTCTGGGTCAAGAACACCTGTAGTAGAAAACCAGCTGTGACAGACAGCTTTGTTGTGATTTTTTAGAAAGTGCAGTGCATCAGTCCTCCTCTTCAGCTGACAGCTGACAGAGCAGATTATGAATTCTTTGCTGATACCTTCCCAGATGAAAGAAGGCCTTTAAAACTGAAAAGGGGAATTGCCAAAGTGATGGTGAGGGTAACGAACCACTGGGAGCAGAACAGAACACGGCTTGGGGACGCAAATACTGTTTGTTTGCTCTTCACAAGCAGCTACGACATAAATTCTTTGTTGGGGGCAGAAGAAGTCACCAGATGAGAAAAGCAGTCCAGGATTCCCCCATCACAACAAACGTCTGACAAGAATGAATGTCCCCATGTCCTGGTCAAACATCACCCATGCAAACTGCTCAGTTGTGTAAGAGAGCTTGTTGGTCCCCACTGAAAACAACGTTTGAGCCTAATGGACTTCCAAGCACAGACGTTTTAAGTCAAAAAAAAAGCTGCACATTTTTAGCTTTCTAAACTCTTTTTTGTCAGAAATCTGTCTGCAAAACTTTTTCATGCCATTTCAAAAGATTTTTTTGTTTGTTTCATAGGTCCAAGAACTGACATTTCTCAGCGGTGAGACTTTTTGTGCACATTTTGGTCACTTCTGTGTACAATTCATTTACAGCTCACTCCACTGAGAGATGAGCACTTAACAGAGCGACCCATCCAGCTTAGTGCAGAACAGCATAGAAAAAACACTCTTTTCACTCGGCTGTAATGAAAGATGATCCTTCATTTACTTTTAACTTCTACACGGTAAGAGCAAGTCCAGCTTATTTTCGTGTCTGTGGTCGACAGGGAGCGGAGAGCATTTGATTTATTCCCCCAGTACAAGAATGACTCTATGGTGATCTCTATCAGGTTCAGGATCCTTTTAGAGCATCATTTTCTGGGTGATTTAGGTGTGTAAGCTTCTCTTCAAACCTTCCTTCTAACAGTATTGACAAGAAAATAAGTCTGTGGTGTAGCTCATAATTCTGGTTTCCCATCTTCAGGGATTCTTCCCAGGTTTTGATTGTTTCTGGGGTTTGGGGATTTATTTTTTTTTTTTTTATTAAGGGTGGCCTATTCACTGTGTTCTGCTAATTGTGTAAAATGAGTTATGGGTGGTAATTTTTTGGACTGTCTCTCAGGTTATTTGTTTGATGTTAATCTGTCTAAATATTAGGAGTCAAATTGGAAGTCTGTAAAAGGACAGAAGCTTAAAGGAAATGTAACAATTGTAAAGATAAAACAGCTGCAGGTGTCCACTTCCAAAGTAACTATGGGACGAACAGAAACTACTGCAGGATGGCACTACTTTCAGGCACTTGCAAAGTAAGCAGGACTTGGGCTCAGACTGGGACCACAGAGCCCCCTGCTCCTGCCCACCCAGCTCCGCTCCGACCGAGGGTCCAAGGATGCGCTTTTGGCAACCTGAAGTGCCATTCGATGCCTCCTCCTGGCAGGGAATAGAGCTAAGCAGTCCCACTCCCTTGGCCTGGTCCCCTGTTCAGGGCAGCTGGTGTCACGGCTGCGCAGCCCCAACACCCCCAGTCACATCAGGGCAGTGTCTGCTCCTGGGTATTTTAAGGCTAAACGGGGCTGTTGTCTACGAAAAGGAAGGAGCAGAAGCAAGGACATTTTTAAATGTGTTACAGTAGGTCCCTGATGGACTCCTCTTGATTATAAGTAATCTCATTAAGTGTAGTAATAATGAGGTTGCAAGTAAGCAACCTGTAACCCAGGAAAGCTAATATTTGTAAATGGAGAAACGTTCATGGGAAAAAAAAAAAAGAAAAAAGAGAAAAAGAAAATCAGGCATATGCTTGCCAAGTCACACCTTTCAGGTTTTAATTTCTATTTTCTTGTATTTTAACACATTGCAGGTTTTAATTTTTATTTTCTTCTTTTTCTTCATCAGCATGGGATGAAAAGGAAAATTCTGCAAGAGAATGCCAAGGAAAGGGCATAACAAGCTACAGCATTCCTCATGTCATGCACAAGAAAAAAAGCTCTTCAGATTCTTCCCTTGAATCTTTCCTCTTATGCCATTTTCTCTTTGTTTTGCATGATGCTACACTTAAGAATTCTCTTTATTTCTGTAGGTAAGTAAAAGACTAAATTCAATTAAAAAGTATAAGGCACCGTCTGTCACTACTATGGGAAGACAGAATCACATTTCCAGAGAAAACTGATCTGAAGTTGCAACAGCAGCTGAAAATACCAGTTTGTTTTGTGTTAGTGTTTGCTTTCAAGATTTTCTGAGGTGACAGCCAGACGTGGCAGAGCACTGCGGAGCTCTTAAGTAGTGACAAAATTAATATTTATTGTTTTAAAGCACCATCACTGTTAGTTTGATTGTGCTGTCTGTTTTTAAGACTGGTGTCGTTTAACTTTTGATTGGCTTGTGAATCACGCCTTTATTACTGCTCTGGGTATCCTTATGGAGGCCATCAAATTGTTTTGGATGGTTACAAGTTGTGGGTTGTCCCAGACAAGCTCACAGCCTTGTGTCCTGTGCTGGCCCTTGACATCGTTTCCCCACATATCAAGATAAGGAAAGCTTCTGTGCGGAGAATGGGAACTCCTCAGTGCACGAAAAAAGGGATATACAGGTACTTTCCTAGGCTTTATTTATATGCATTATAAATCTGCTCTACAGTTGGTAGAGAGCGCAAACTCTGTGTTTGCAGTTTTCTGAGTGGAAGTAATTTTGGCCACAAACAATTGCTCTCAGATCTCAGCTTGAATGGGCTGGCAAAATTTAGGCTTTAATAGTGTGCTTGAAACACATTGCTGAAAGACTCATTGCCAAAAAGACACATTGCAAAATTTGAATTGTTTTTTTTCCAAGTACAGGAGGATGTCTCATTTTAACTCTTCCCCTTTCTTATTAGTTGACATAAGAGAAAGAAAACAGTTTATCTAAAAATCCTTCTCACTGCAGCAGAATGTAATTTTTAATACAGTGGGGTTTTTTTGTTCTTTGTTTCTTTTATGAATGTTAAGGGAAGTACCATTTCTGGCTCAACTTTGCCTGTGGGTCATCACTGCACGAGTATGTCTGTGTGTGCGAATGAGTAAGTTTTGAGATCAAGTAACTGCTCTGGTTGCTGGGTAATATAATGAAGCCATAGGAGAAATCTTCCACCAGCATGTGAACATGTAGCGGGGACAAATCTTTTCTGTAACAACTCCTCAGGACCAGGATAGTCAAGACGGTAACATTTCAACTGACACTTGTCACTGCAGTGTGTTTTCCAACAAATAGTTTAAAACAAAGCTCTAGTTTCCAAAGTTCTGGTTTGTAGTGGGATCACAGCTTCACAAGTAATATTATCCAAAATTTCTTGTGAACAGTGACTTAAATAATGGAAGCAGCTATACATCTGCACCAGGATGGTTTATGCTCAACACCTTTGTATGTGTAAGGGAAGGAGAAGTGCAGCTCAGGTCACTAGAAGAGCTAATTTGCAGGTAGTCAAGTAGACACTATATGAAAGAGAAGACAAGACTGAATATCTTTTCCAATTTTAAAATATTTATATACCCAGCATTTTCAGATATCAACTGCATGGACAGACTAGTGCAAAGTAACCATGACAGCACAGAAGCTGAGCAGAAATGAGTATAAATAAACAGTAGGACTTACTTGCAAATACAGTTAGCTGTGTTGAACATGCACGGTGGGAATTAAAGGTGAAAACAGGGCACTGAATTGCCAATCAACTTATACGTGTTACTGTATGCCTCAAGTTTCTAAAGAGCTTCTCCTATTTTCTGGTAAATTCATTTTGCAGAGTTTTTCTGACTTTTATGAGGCTCTTTCTGTTAAGCAGATCAGCTCTGAAGCCATTTGCCAGTGAATGCTTGCTGAAAATTCTGCTTTTATGAACTTGAGCAGATCTGTCTGGACAGATATGCTTTACCATGGATAACAAAATGAAATGGGTTAACTTGCATATACACATTGGGTTAGATTTACGGTATCTGTCAAAACAAAAATCAGAGCATTATTACTATCATTTATGCCTAGAGAGACCACAGAAACTATAATAGCAAGAACAAAATGCTTAGACTGTTTCCTTTTCTTCTGGAGCTGCTTAACATAGTTGCAGAGTCTGAGTCTTTATTACATTCGAACAAAGCCAGTGTTTTATTTTGATTGCCGGCTTGTCAGATTTTAATGGCATAATCTATGTAGCAAAAAGTATGAAACTGTTGAAATAGTATCTTTTATCTGCTTTCATATTCTAACTCCTATGTGTATTTTTGTATTAAGTACAATCCAGTAGGTTTCTAACATAAGTTTATGTGCGAGGCCTTTCAGACTCATGACTATTCACTTTGAAAGGGCCTAAGAGGCATCTCAAAATCAAAATATGTCATTTTACCACAGATTGTCCTTTTTCTTGGCACTGCAGTTCATCAGGTAACCTCTCAGGCTCAAGCATATCCATGATACAATGCAAAGTGTCAGCCACACTAAGCCTCCTTTCCTACCGCTTTTCAATGGGTCCAGAGACAATCAAGAACGCTGAACTTACTGCAGTCTGACAGTTGTAAAAGGTCACCAAGTTAAATTAATTCACGTTATTTCCAGTGCATCATAATATATGGGAAAGAAATTAGCAGACCTCTCAAACCCGAGAACGAACCACTCCAAACCCCGAGATTTGTGAAGCAAGTGACTAAGGGGAGGTCAGCATTGTCACTGCTGCTCAGAGGAACAGGAGGCTAGATGTTCGCTGGCCACAGAATACGTTGTTTATTGTGACAAACCTTCAGGGTCTTCAGAGCCCTGTAAAATCAGCTTACATCTGATCCATTAAAACCTGAGCTTTTTCGAAAAAAGTTTCTTTAACTGAGAGCTTATCTCTTTTCATAGCTCGGTGGGGAGGGGAGGCACTTCAAACATCTTCAGGTATCTCCGAGCTGTACAGGATTAGGTGCCTCCGGCAGCTGCAGGTAGTTACATACTTGTGAACACTTTCATGTTGTTGGTCAGTCTGGTCAGACTGGTTAGCATAGATTTGATACTTGCAAACTTCTTAAAATGAGGTGTTTCTCTAACGGTGGGATCTTAACAGGCTTTAAAAGCCAGAAGCATTTCTAAAAGGCTAACTCAGATTCTAAGCAAGGTTCAATGTTTTTTGTTCTGATCATTAGCATATTTAATTAATTTGTTTTTAAATGAATGCTAAGGGAAAGGAATTACAGAAAAATTCTACTATTGATAAAAAGGCTTGACAAATTCCAGACTTCCATGTATTTGTCATAAATTAAAGGAAAGAGATATCACCACACAAATACTGAAATAATCCTGGAAAAGGAGGGTTAATCATCTCTCCATGCTGTTCTTGGGTGGACATTTCACATGGCGGGCTGGTAGGTTGGTGTTTGCATAATAACAACGTGGCCTTCAGACACTGTTCTGGATGTAAACTGCTTCACCTGCCATGCTGAATCCATACAGCCAACCCAACATGCGATGTCCACTTTCTGAAGTCTCTTCAGACTGGAAAGCTGTGAAAACAATCTGTCCCTACACATTCCAGTGTGAGGCATGCATCCTCTCATAGGTGCAATCAGTTGTATGTTAGAAGTGTGACACAGGACAGCATAAAATCTTACGGCAGAAGGTGCTTTCCTGCCAGAGTTTGGGGATCCAAGGTCATCATGAGGCGATTTGTCAGATTTTTCAGTGGGAAGATAATTAAGATGTTTTAATTCCCACTGAGAAACTTTTCATTCGTATCACTGATTTCACATTACGAGGTGCAGATTTATGAAGAAAGTGTTGTTATGTGTCTTCAGCAAAAGGAGAATCACTCTTCCATTCTCCGTCTCTGCTAGCCTCCGTGCGGTCATCTCTATTTTAGCCACCTTGTGCAGGACTGATTCCCACTCAAAGTGCAGTGGATGAGGCAGATGGACCTTCCTGTGGCTCATGAGCCCACCCTCACTCATGACAACAGATCTGTCCGCACTACTCGCCTAACCCTACCCCTGTGTAATGTGGCCAGAAGGGAGCGAAGCTCCCACCTCCCAACCCAGCACATGCAAAGCTCCGCACTGGCTCGTCGCAAGAAGACCGAGTGGTCTGAAGACCATTGAATACGGCAACTGCCACCCTGTGTGCCCAAATTAAAGAAAAATCTCCGCTCAATGGCACTGAGCTGATCCACTGTGTAAAATACCAGTGTTTAACAGCCGGTAAATCGCCTTGCCTCGGTTTCTGGTGAGGGGAGATGAGGCAGTGGCAGTGCTGGCTGATTCCCTGCGAGCCTGCTTGCTTGTGTCAGGAAATGTACCATACAGCCTGAGCTCAGCTTTAAAAGACTACAGGAATGTTAAGCGATCTTTTACACCTTGGTATTGCCCTATCTGAGAGTTTTACGTACATCTGTAGAAAGCAACTGAGATTGCACTCACACTTCATTGGCACTCCTTAGTGATTTCTTCCCTGGAAGATTCACAGCACAGGGATTACGGACTTCCTAAATCACCTAATCCAAGCCTTTGCTATTACAGAAATGCACTCATAAACCTCACAGGTTTAATGATAAAGCTTGCGGATTTCTGTCTGGCTTTGTATCTGACGTGTTCCCAGTGTTCAAGCAGGGATCACTCTCCGGATAGTGTTGAAGGTTCCCAACTGTCTACTAAAGTTTATGCCCAGTCAATGTGTATACATTTTTCTTTTGCTTTATTTTGTCCCATTTTCCTTTGGCTTAACAGCTCTTCTCCCTTCCTTATGTTTGCTCTATGAAAAAATTATAGAGCACGTTTTCATAGCCCCTCACCCTTCTTGTTGCTTGACTGAACGTACTGAGCCTCTTTCAGCCCCCTCCTGGGAGACGCTCTCCATCCACATCACCACTGTCACAGCCCAGTTCTGCTTCCGCCCACATATCAATTCACCTTTCCAGTAACCAGACCTGTGCCTGTCCGGATGAGCCTTCATCAGTGTTTGCTACTAGATGTGCTGCATCCAACATTGCTCCTTTCAGATATCTGGGATGGAGATTAATGGGCTTTCCCAACTAAAGTGCATGAAACGCTTAGGGTTTTGCTGCCACCTGGGCTGTGGTAATGAATTGCAGTATGTTCATCCCCATCACCCATTCTGCTCTTGTCCCTACACTGAAATCTAAGTCAGCACTCTTTTGGGGGTAATATCTAGATTATTTTTGCTCTTGACCCCATTCTCACTGCATAGCATGCCTCTTTTATTCTTGTTCTCCTTTTATTTATATTGTAAAAAGGCTTTTACTCCTTAATGTCCTTTGGCAAAGCCTAACTCAGCTTGACTTTTGAGCAGTTTTCTACTTACTTACAATGTGCTTTTTTCAAACCTTTAGGTTGGAACTCTTCCCTCATATTCCCCCAGGCTGGGCTACAGATTCCAGGTTGATTTTACACCTTTGGTTTAAAGCAGTTAATCCTGTACTGCATTTACGTTCCTGAGATTGTCATTCAAACTTGATTACACTAACCTGTTCCCTATCTTCTCAGATTTAGCTCCTTCACATTAAAAACTCTTACATCTTCACCCATTTTTCTGTTTAAATGATGCTGCTGTTTTGACCAGTCTTTTTTCCTATTACCATCTCTTCAATAGCATCAAAAGCCACCATGAAATATCCTTGCCTCCTCTTATTACATGTGACAGTTGCTGATGATTTTAAATACCAATGAAATTTCTGGCCATGTTTTTTCCTGTCATAACAATTATCTAAATCACTATGCATATCCAACTTTAATTTAGGAGACCCCTCAGTATTCCTAATACTGCCAAAACAGAGTCTTCCCCACCATTCTACCCTACGCTGGCTTTTTCCTATGGTTTCCCCCACCTACACAAAATTATATTTTTTGTGATACTTTTTTCTTTTATCAGAGTTTATGCACAATTGATGGTCCATCACTGGTTTTCTCTCTCACTGGGGTGAACCTGGGGAATTCTTCTGTTTTTTGTGGAAGCGGAGGAGGCCAGAGAGAGGAGAGGGAAGTGTGACCTATTTCGCAATTTTCTACATTCAGATCTACTAGAAATCTAGCAGACGGCAGATCATACATACTAGATCTACTGGAGTTTGTCCCTTCCACCACAGCAATGTGGGGTAAATGTGTGGCGCTCAGATTCTGTGATCATTCTTGGTGTAAGTAGAAGGTCACTTCACTTTTTGAGGCAAAAGAATAAAAATTAAATGTTTCTGAATTCACAGTTCTACTTAAGGGAAGAAACTCACACCGTGTCTTCACACTTATCATAATTCTGATTTTATCCGACGTGCATTTAATTTCCTAGAATCATAGAATGGTTTGGGTTGGAAGGGACCTTAAAGATCATCCAGTTCCAGCCCCCCTGCCCTGGGCAGGGACACCTCCCACTAGACCAGGCTGCTCAAAGCCCCGTCCAGCCTGGCCTTGAACACCTCCAGGGATGGGGCAGCCACAACTTCCCTGGGCAACCTGGGCCAGGGGCTCACCACCATCAAAGAATTTCTTCCTAATATTTGATGTAAATCTCCTCTCTTTCAGTTTAAACCCGTTACCCCTCGTCCTATTGCTACGCTCCCTGATCAAGAGTCCCTCCCCAGCTTTCCTGTAGCCCCTTACAGTAAATATCCAAAGGTCACAAAGCATTCTGGCTAGTGCTTGTGCATATGTTTATAGATGCTTTCTTTTCAAATTAAGCTGACATCTTGATGGGTAGCAGATGTCTGATATCATAATGGTACATATGGGATCATTCATGTGCCAGATCGAATCATCAGATGGTCTAAGGGATACAGGAAAGAGACACGAACAGCACAGGGAGGGGAAATACCCTCAATAATTTCCTACCTTTCTTCAGGCTCACTGAAGTGCATTATTTCAACCAGCGATTCAGCCAAACTTGCAATCCAGAGGAAAAATCCATTGTTCAATTTCACTAACTTCTGTTAGTATTTTATTCTGCCATTTTTTTTGGCAGACAGTCACAAGGACTAAAAAGTCTAAAAAGATATATAAATGTAAAACCCAATAAGAGGTAGACTCCCAATCGGGCTACACAGGGAGGCAAAGATATGACCCTTAAATCAGACATTCAGATATTACTGCAGGGTACTCTGTTGAAAATCCTGGATAAATGGCACACAGAAGTCCTGCCTCGCGCTATGCACTCTGAACTCTTCACTGACTTAAGGAATCATGAAGGGGCTTAAGAAAAGATAAGAAGGAGCCCCAAAGCTCTGCCAAAACATGAAACAAAAGTCAATTCTTTACAGCCAAGCAAATTAAAATCTGCCTGGAAATCTGGCATTTTGTTTATGATCATCTATCTGCCCTGGCTCAGAAAGAAATGCCGCAGAGAAGACGAGCAAAAAAACGAATGGGCCGGTATGTGTGAAGGTTACGCTAAACTGCCCCCGGAGGGGCCAGCCATCACTCATGCAATATCATATATACCTTACCTCTAGTTACTGCCAGCCTGCAAAGAAAATCACTCACTAAAAGAGACAGCTAATGAAATGGTCTTTAGAAAGGGCTGGAGGGAATTCCTCGAAGCAGTTCTGTGGCTGATAGGGATATTTTCATCACTAGTACAATTGCAGTTCCTAACATTATTGAAACCTACACTACGAGCACATTAATAATTTGTTTGCCTATCATAATCAGAAACTGGCTGCATATGCACCGAAGAAAGAAAAGCTCAGCTCTACTTGAGCGTATAGTATAAATTAGTATCTACGCCTTACATTACATTTTATACCCATCAGCTGGATTTTACTGCAGTGTTACAGCCGTTGTGAAAACATAACCAAGCGCAAAAAGACAGTGATCAGAAGTAAATGTCTTCTTCACAATCTTTTATGGTTTTTTTATGCATGCAGGAAAACAAGATCCATGCTTCACAAAGTCCTGTAGGTTATTACCGTGTGTTAAATTGTGATCCGCAAACACAAGCTGTTCTTAAACAAGAACAAAAAAGAAAAAGCAGATGGTTTCTTTTAACGTCATGTGAAACTTTTCTTGAACACAAGCGTATGTCTTCTCCTCTCCAGCTGGCAATTCCCACATGTAAATGATCTGATTTTATCATTTCAGGAGACTCATAAGACCCCCTCTATTATAAAAAGGCACATTACCCTTAAAGAGAGAGGAACAAAGAACACCAAGTGCTTCACAATAAAGCTACTGAAAATATATTTTTTCCTCGATTGTCTATTTGAAAATGTGTCCAGAGCTAATGGAAAAAGAAAAGGGAGAGAATGTGAGAAAATAAATAACTGTGACTTCAGAGACACCATTTTCAGAACTTTTGTGACTCAGACACTTTTTTAAAAGTCTGTTTGTCTCGCTGCCACTGACAGACTGGCAGTCGCCTGCCTGCACGCAGCGGGGCTGCCCAAGGGAGGACGGCTGCAGGTGCAGAGCAGCAATCTGCTGCTTTAGCGAGATAGAGCATCACTTCCCTGCGGCTCCCACACCTCACGCCTGAACCTGCGAGGCGTCAGGATCGGAGCCAGCAGAAATGTTTGTTTTCCGCAGGAAAATGCGTGTGCCTGTGTTGGGAGGATCCCCAGCTGAACCCAGGCTGGGGAGGTAATTATTCTTGATGGATCCCCAGAGAAAAGTCAGGTTTTTGTTCTGTTCTGTGTTTTTTTTATTCCTAGCATTCTTTAGGTCTGAGCTATGTATAATATTTCGCTGCATGGAAAGAATTTTTTTTTAAGGAAAAAGAAAAATCCATATTCAAGAAGGCAATGGGTTGGAGGATTTAATGTTAGGAACTTCCTTGGTGCAAAATAGAAGTGGAAGGACTGAGATTTGCCACTACTTTAGTGAGGACAGCTATACCTGCCATTTTGCGTTCTCTGTGTTACCTCTTATTTGGACAACAGGTGTGGAACTAAATAGAGTTTAATAAGAAAACTCCCTGTTACTTGTGTTCAGTCTACGCTGATTCTAAATAGATGCATTTTCATAGATGGAATGAAAGACTCTGTTACCAAAACCAAGGTCACTAGTAACAAGAAAGAATTGTAAGACAGAAAAATGGGAGCATAACTGTTGCAGGGGTATAATCATTAGCCAGGACCCACAACAGTGGTATTAATTCTCTCACACTGCAAATGCTGGCACACACTTATGTTTAATTCTCACTTTGCTTATGCCTTTTACTTTTTGCTCAGGTGTAATGTCCTTGACTCAGTCAGAACTTTTCCTGACGTTCCTCAGTGAGAAGAGAGCAGAACCGTGATGTTAACTGTGCAGTATGAGATACTTTAATGCCTGTTCCACACAAAAAGTGGTATCTCTTTGTATCCCAACCGCCAGCTCCTCACCCTCCTTCTGCCTGCAGTATTTTATTGAATCACACTGAATCGGGGAAAAATTGTAAATTGCCACTCCAGTAGAGAAGGAAGAGGCACAGAAGAGCTGCAAAGTGATCACAGAGGTCCAAGAGCGATGGAAACCTCTTGCTGTGCTGGGAGCCCCAGATGATGCCTCCAGGGCAAGAATTTAACTGAGCAGCTCCATCTATTGCATTCAAGTGAGACCGTTCGTCACCTTCCCTTAAAGGTCTTTCTATAAAGTAATGTTTGGCAAATAAAATAGCTCTGGAGTACAGCATGGTAGGAAATGAGTTTGTCTGGACGAAAATTTTTGGAGAATTAAGCATTCTTCCTAATTCTATTCATTCATCCCTGTCAATGGATTTTTCTGAGGAAGAGGAGGAACAGAGGAAGACACCTAAATTGTTGGCATTCCTTCACAATACATGAGACTGAAACCTAATCCAGAATAGCTAGGAATCCAGCGGTTAAAATTCAGGCTCCTGCATTCAGCTCCCTATTCTGCCTTTTCATATATCAAAAATAAAAGTAATAATACCTGACCCTCAGGTTGTTGGCTTTTCCAGCAAACACCGTTTCTGTGTTTCTTTCTGGAGCTGTTCCACTTCGTGTTTTTAATTTGCCGTTCTGTTCTGGTTTTTTTCTTCACATCCTAATCATTCTTCTTTACATACCAAAACTGAACAACTAACAGACAGCCCTCTGATTCATTTTAAAGCTTTCCTTGTGAGCTGTTAAAATCCAGGATATGGACTAATTTAAGGGCCAATAAGCCATCCCTCTCTGCAAGCCATTCTAGGGGGTTTCAACTAGTGCTTACAGTTTATCCGCTAGATGTTTAATCTATACCTCCTTAGAGCCAATATTTTTAAAAAGAAGTGGCACTAGTATAATAACACCACTTAGTAATCAAATATTAATGCTTTTCTAAATGTTTATTATGTTCTTAAATTAAATTATTTCCATTCAGGGACAGCACTGATGACTTCTGTTCTGCAAAGGAAATGGCATTAAATCAAGCATTTGGCCATTTAGCAACAGTTTCATTGTCCTCTTTTCCCTCCTAATTTGCTAAAACTGAAAGGAAAGCCGCAGAAAAAAATAAGAAAAATAAGAGAATTAGAGAAAATGGTCTTGCAGTGAGAAGGGGTGTTACACGTTCCAATCATGCAACTATCAGAGTTCAGAACACAACTTGCATCTTATGGTGGTGCTTATCCTGCTTTATTAACCTTTTGTTCGTTCAAAAGTTTCTTTACTTGTCTCCACGAGTGACAGTTTTTGTTTTGGAAGATGACGTTTTATACTCAATAGTAAAATTCCAGAGTCTTTCATCCTGTGTGCATCCTCACTTAAGTCAACTCAATTAAAGTACCTGCTACCAAGGGCCTGACAAATTCCTCCTAAGAAGTTATGGCATCTCACCATAGTGCTTCTTGATGTCAAGTGTCATGATTTCACATGAATGGATTTGTTTTACAGAATTTCTAGTATCCCTGTTTGTTTCCTAATTTTTGTTTTAAATTTTATTAATTTCCACTTGCTTGTTAAACACTTTAGGGTCAGAGTTCCACAGAGCAGCCAGAGGAAAGATGACTCAGAATTTTTATCTCTACTGTCATGCTAATATGCACTTAATTAACTCTAAAGAAATTACGTAAAAGGGTTGGGTGAGGGGAGTGGATTTTAATTCTCTTTAAATATTAGTCTTTCTGTGGAGGCTGCCTAAAATTCATGCCCTTTTTTAAATAAATTGTTTGGAAACCTTCTGAAAAATGTTTTTGCACAGGGAAATATGGACTCAATGTGATCACATTCACTGGCAGCTCTACTAAGGAAAGAGACCCTGCAATGGCCAGCTGAGGGATCAATTCACTAATTGATCCCAGCTGCGGGATCAATTAACACCTTCTTAGACACCAGAGAAACCACCTGGGAGACATTCCTTCTAAATACTCATCCACTTAGGAAGCTTCAGTTAAATGTTTGAATCTCTATGGATATTAAAGCCAACCTGCTGCAAGGCACAAGTCTGTGGGTAACTGGGCTATGCCAGTTTCTCTAGTCAAGGAACTTGCTAATTTAATTGAAGAATGCCCTTTTTTTTTTATTTTTTGCAAGATTTTTATGGTTGTGTATGAGTTTAAGCAGGGTGTTTAGTTGGAGAAGTTTTGTTGTGTTGACCATACCCTTCCCCAGCAGCTGGAGAGGAGTGAATTGGCCTTCTCCTTCCCGCAATAGCCACTGGCTGGCGTGTTTGGGCAGTCGCATGGAGGCAGCGCTGCAGAGACCTGATGAAAGCCGCCGTCTCTTGTCCATGAGTGCCCTGAGCATGGCAGGACCTGGTTATTCTGGTAGGTGGCTTCTTTCTTTCGCTCATGGAGACATTCAAATGGATTTTGTATTTTGAGAAAGAAGGGAATTATCAGCATTTTCTGGGAAAGAAGCTTTCTTCTCTTGTCTGCCCTGGTACTGGTCTGGTGGGAACTGCTGCATTATCCTAGTTTGTTTGCAGTGCAGTTGGTTTTTTGCTGGGGAATTTCCCATTAGTTTTAAATCTGCCTAGCTGTCTGACAGCTTGCTTCCCCAATATTACGGGGCAGCACTCTGTGATTTGTGCTGCGCTCTATTCACCTTAGCTGAATGTGTAATGCCTGGTGGCATTTCCCTCTATTTCTGACTTGCATTGAAAGAAAATCTGGGTGTGTGGTGGGAACTGCTGTGTGCTTTCTCCAGTAGTATTAGCACAGCTAGTGTGGCGCTCACGAGCTGTCTCTGCTGAGCAGGGCAGAAAAGTTCTACAAAATAAAAATGCTTCAGGATAACATGAACCACCCGTATTCCTGGAAAGAGGATGAAATGTGGAGTTTATGTATTTCAAGGAATTAATCGCGTGTACACACACCCATCATCTGTGAAATAAGCTGTTGGAAATAAAAGGAAAGCGGATGATCTTACCCAGACGGAGTAGCGTGTTGTGGTGCTTGGTATAGGATGTTCTGGAGTGATAAGCTCTTCTGTTTCAGAAAGTAGGAAATTATTTCTCTTTCATAAATTGTGTTTTATTAAGTATAGATTAACTCATTTTAACTGATAATTAACCTTTAGAGACAATAAAATGTTTTAGCTGAGAGCATCAGGGAGCACAATTCTCTTGTTCTGGATTCAACCTTGCAAGACAGCTAGGCACTGTATTTTCTGTGTATTTGCCATTGCCTCAGTGGCTGCATGTTTTAGTTTATTTCCCTCAAGTCATTCTGAAACTAAATATACTCCCTGTGTGTTTGAGTTATTTAGCAGAAAGTGGAGCGGCAATGAAAGGTGGTTGGGTCTTTTGCATTTGGTGTATAGGGTTTTTTGAGGAGTGGTTGGTTTGTTTTTCAAAGATTATCAGGTAACTGTAGCAGAGAATGAATTTTCCCTTCAAGTACAAACTGAACACATCTCACTCTTTCCTGTGTACGACTTAAAAATTCATGAGAGGGGTTTGCAGCATGAGGTTGTCTCCTCAGCTCAGCGGGAGAGGCAGGTAACGGGCGCAGCACACGCTCCTGCCCAGACACGTCCACCCTTCCAGCTGCTGAGGCAGTTATTTGGGAGGGCACAGAAAGTTACCACCTCCAAAGCTCCTTAGAATTCACTGGTGGCTCTTTGTAGACCTGTGACCTTCAACAGACCCTTCTCCTCTGTTAAGTGCCTCCAGGCTTGGACTCCTTTTGTGCTACTCTCTGTATCCACCTGCCAAGTACTAGTCTTTTTAGTCCAGGGACTCTAGATGTCTCCTGTCCTGCATCCCAGGCAATTCAACCCGGTTTTTACTTATTCTGCATTGCCCTCCCTGCTTTCAAAAGCCAGTGGCCCTTTTCTGCCTTACTCTCCTCTTGGCCTGGTATGTGTCCAGGGATAAATCATTTAATCTCTTATGCATCAGGTCATTTTCTGTATTAAACATTAAAAAAACCAAAAACATATAGTATTGAAAACAATGAATGGATATTGTATCATGTAAATAAATAAAATTAAATTTAAAAAAAACCCACAACTCATGTTGATACCATTAACATTCAAGATTCTCAAGGCACCAGTACCTGCTTTGCAAAGACCTGACATTAGAAGACTTTTTTTTTTTTTTTTAAAAAAAGGCAGCTTTGTTTTAAATTCCTATTTCCACACATCACCCAGCCTGCAATTTACTACCAAATGCAGGAGGGGAGGGCCGGAAAGCCCACTAAAATACTAACCTACTGCAAAACATTTTGAGATCCCACAGATTAGATGCATTTAAAAAATACTGTATTACAGACAAGCAACACTATCATTTCATAGGCATCACAGGTGCAGTGCTAATAAAAAAGACGAGATACCGCTGATTAGAAAAGCCTCTGTGGCTGGATATTTCACACACATGCTTCCACAGCTATAATTTGGTAATTGTCACAGTACATCTCAATAAATCTCTTTGCTGTTTAAGGGTAAAACCATCATCTCTGAATAATCCTCTCCTCTAGGCACAAAGCTTTGTGACAAATTCAGCTTCTCAGCATTGCCTCTTAAAATGTGTAATTAAAAAGGTGATCTTGCAGTGGCTACTTTGCCAGGTGATGTTGATTTTTTTTTTTTTTTTTTAAACACTTACACTACTTTATGACTCTGTGCCATGAGTTATTTGGAACCTCGAAAAACCTTGGGCACCAATTATGATGTAGATTAGCAGTAGTCCTTGCTGAAACTATTGAGAGCCTGGTACCGAGGGCACATTTCTAGAAGTCCTTTTTTCATATAAAACAACTCTGAAAATAATAAACAAGGACAGATAGGGAGGGGAGAGAGAGAAGAACAGAAGCTGGGAGATGAGTAAGACAACATGGGGAAAAACAACTTGGGTGTACTTCAATCTCTCGTTATTCATATTTTCTTCCATTTGGGAGACTGATTGCTCTGAGAATTCGATCCTGTTACCAGGTTCTTTATCAAAATTGTCTTCAAAACTACAGTCCACTGGAAGAGCTGTTGAAATAAAGTTGTTTGGAAGTTGTTATTCCCCTTGCCTTCAGGCTCAAAGCGCTGCCCGTAGCAATGACGATAATCCAGGAGAATCATGTTTTTAAATGGAAAGCAGTAAACTGTCAGCATAAGATTTAAGTCCTGGGGAGTGAGCCCTGTAGGCTTCACATTGCTGTACGGGGCTGCTGACGAGTGGCACTGAGGACTTCCCAAATTCTGCAGCAGCAGACACCAAAGTCATAAATGAAGCTGAGGAGGAAAGCCTTCTTTGCAGAATTATTAACAAAACCTGCTTCCTTTTGGAGGCAACACTGGCCACGCTGCAGTGGAGAAGGCCACCTGTCAAGTGCTGTTGCACCCAATTTGCCTATATAGACTTGTTTTCCAAGCTGTTTTTGAGACTGGAGGGAGTGTCTATTCCTGGTTTCCTGGACACTTCTACCCTTTATGGATAGAGCGGAACGCCCTTGCTAAGAGCAATACCTTTGAAAAGCAACTAAATGAAAAGACTTTTAAATTTTCTTTCCCCACAAAATACTATCTGTGTCTCTTCAAAGAAAGTCTGGCATTCCTCTGTAAGTGGGTTTCCAGGTTTGAACATGAAACATCTTGTCATCCAAATCACTCAGTTGGGATCTGTGGATGCTCGTTAGCTCTCCAGTTCAGACTACTGAATGAATACAGGCTGGACTGAGTTTCTGGCTTTCCGTTCACTATAACCAGATATTAAACTGCTTTGCCACTGTAGGGGTGCATGTGGCTGAAGGAGCCATCAATTCCTTCTTCAATGTAGGATCCATGCTTAGGGCTGTTTCTTGGACGTATTTCTACAGTAAAATTGTTTCTGCCTCTTCCAATACACATACTTTGAGACAGAAAAGCGAGCAAGCCACACTGAGTAAACAGCTTGATTAGGCACGACCTTGAGGAGTTGGGCTCCAGAAAGCAGGAGTAGACGTTTATTGTCTTGAACTTGAATTCTGCAGTGGACACCTTCACAGCCCCAGAGCAGGCATTCAAAGTGAGTGTCTGGTCACTTTTTCAAATAGGTTTGCACTCCCAAACAATTTATATACTGTCTTTCTGTCCCCGAGATTAACGTATGCCAGGTTCTGACAGTTCTTGTGCAGCACCGTCCCAAGTCCACGTCACAACTTGTCTCTCAATGGGAGGCACAGAGCTGTGTGAGGAGGGGAGCGTGTGGCCCAATATCTGCATTTCCAAGTAGCAAGCAAACGTTTGAATTATGGATCACAATTAACTACTAATTGGCCATAATGTAAGCCCCTTCTGAAGGGACATGGTAAATATTGAAACAAATGGGCTGTTATTTTTCAGACCTGAATGTTAGTCACTTAAAATGAAAAGCTAATTTCAGCCTGGGAGGCAAGCTCTGTATTTTAATCAAGTGTGACAGACCGAGAACAATAAATGAGCATTTAAGGTGAGGGGATATTTATTTCCCTGCTGCAAGTTTATATGTGATAAGTTATGTTGCTCAATGCAAAATAAAATTAAACCGTAACTTTGATCCAGATCTCAAAGAAACCTCAGCAGAAAACCTGAATAAAGAAAGCAACACAAAAAAGAGCACTAGTTATGTAGAACAAACCACGCTGTTAGAAAAGCTTTTGTAGTTTTTATATGTATGTATGCACACACACACACACACACATATATATATATTAAAAATAAATAAAGCAATTTTGCTGTTAAAGCAGTGTTTGGTCTACTACAACATAATTAAATAAAAACTTCACATAAAGACCTGGGACTTGACTGTGGTCACATTTCACACTGCAGCTGTCCTGCAGGGTATGCTCAGAACTTAAATATTGAAATAATATCTTAGAAATTTTGATGAAGGTCTTTATTGCTACAAGAAAAATCTTTTGTTCAAGGCATATCTTCATCTTTAATAAATGTAATTGGGTTTGTTACAGTGAGAGGGAGACAACGTTTATATTGAGGGGACTCTTTTCTCTTTTCAAAGGGTTGAGCTAGAATTCCAATATTGTTCTTCTAAACATTGGCTAACATTGATTTTTTTTTTTTTTTTTAAAGAGAAAATGAAATTAAGTTCAGGTGGATGTTTTCCAACAAATTAAACTTTTTGAATCAAGTATTGTATATAATTTATATATGTAATGTTCCGAAGAACTCATCTCTATTCTGTGTCCCAGTCTGTGTATAAATAATTCATACTTTTTAATATTTCAGCACAATTGGTAGAGCTGATGTTGCTCTGAACAACTTTTTTCCCTATCCAAGCAGCAAAATCAACCTCAATTCAACATATGGAAAGGGTTTTAATAATCGTATGTGATCCAGGGTTATGTTGAAACCAATAAAAAATATCTTTACGTAGGGCTACCCTCAGAGGAGATCTTGTGCAAAATATCTACTGGAGTGCTTTTGCCTAGTCAATAAGCAACTATTATAAGCTAGTGAGGAAAAAAAAGTTGATGATGCATTAGGAAACAAGCCAAAAGAACTAACTCCCCAGTGAATTTCTAGGTATTTTCCAGCATTTAGTATTGCATGGGTATTGTCACAGATGGATGCCTTTCTTTTGTAAACTGTGCTCAGTTTACATCTCTCAGGTGTGTTTATGTCTTTTCTGGTACTTTGACTTTCTGCTATGACTGTAATATTACAAGTCCTACTGTGGGTGCTGGAAATAATCAGCATTACTGCGGTCAGGCAACGCTGTGGCCAGGTAACTGAGCTTCCATCTACAACTAAAGGAACGGATGTAAAATTATTATTTTTTTTCTTTGCATATTGAAATTAATGCAAAAGGAAGGGTATCTGAATTCAGAAAAATCCAGGTGTCATAGAGGTCAAATTTGGATTTCTTGGCTGGCAAATCTGCAATACATCTCAGGGACATGAAAGGGGAAAATTAAATTCTACTCAAAGACTAAGTCTCAAAGAAAAGACAAACACAAAGCTCCTCCTATCTGCCCTATTGTTAATCTCTGCCTCTTCCTGATATACGTTGTTTGAGAGAAGCATTTGAAATCATGTTTCATTTAAAAAGTTCTTTGTTTAAATAAACTTCCATCAGCTCTATGTATGAGAAAAGTATTTTGTTGGGTAATAAACAAGCTTTTTACTTCTGCAATTTTAACCTCAAATGAAGCCCAACCCTGAATGTTGTGGGGGTTTTTAATTTTTCTTTTTTTTTAATTTTCAACATAAAATTCAGCTCTGCAGAGTCATTATAAAAAAAAAATGCAATTTTTATTAAAGAGACATGTTGTACTTTTTTGTTTCCATTTGTAAGTTTAAAAAATGACAGCACATGTTATTCCTGAACTTAAGAATGTAGTGCATAAATTTCAACTATCTTCCATCTAGTTCCAGCTCCTGCTGGAACGTGCTGTGGAAAACATTTATGGAAATGGCATGAGAAACAGGATCCATCTAGAGGGGTCCTTCCCTGGGATACTTTACAGGTCTCAGAACTGGCTGTTTCAGGAACTTTGAGCCATAGTACCCAGAGCATCATAGTTAAGACCTGCCAACAGGTTATTGTCTTCATGCATTTGTTAAAACTATTTTATTTTTCTATCTGTTTCGTATCTCTTTTTTTTTTTTTTACCATTCATATCCATTCACTGAATGGTGAATAGCTTTTCAGCTCTTACGTTAGCGTTCACACATGCACACACCAGGCATTTTTAAAGCAAACCCCTTAAAAAAAAAAAAAAGATTCAGTTAAAAAGCACAAGCTAGGAAAGGTCATGGTAGACCGCATACATTGTCAGGCATTCACTTCTAGATGCAAATATTCATAATAAACTCCCTGTACTCAAACTTGCTTTTATTTTGTTGGGAAGGGGGTGAACCAGCCAGCAATGTATTCCTCCTACTGTCTTCCTAAGGAGGTCTATTCATCAGTCACCAAGTAACCCTTGCAGGGGGCTTTGCTGAAAGTAGTGCCTGAGAGCTGAATCTCATTTGCACTGAGGTTTCTTTCTAATACTTGAGAAATTAAGAAGGAACCCAATTTAAACAAAACTCGGGCACAAATGCTGTATCACAATCAGTTTGCATTTGTGGCACTTCCCTCGCTACTGTTTCTTTCTCCTCCAAGAACTAATCCCAGGGTGTGCTGAGCATCACATACAGACTGTAAAGAACCCACCAGGTCAGGGCTGGTCTCAGGATCAACATCATCTTGTGAATGGCGTTCCTGGGGAGAAATACCCCAGATTCACTGGAAGTCGTTTTACCATTCATATACCTATTAAAAAAAATGCCTTTATTGGTAAACTTCAGGTGGAATTATTAACAATGATCTCAAACAACCTGGGTTTTTTTCAGAGAATTAATCAGCTGGCTCTCCTCGGCTCCCACAAACCCCTTACAGAGTCCTTCATTTGTTGCTGTCGGAGGCGTTTAGTTTTCCAAGCTGTAGGAAAGCGAATAAACCTGAGCCCTACGTGACTCTAAAACCCAAAATGGTATTTCTCTTATACTGCCTGTGAGACACTTCCAATGTTTTTTAGATTGTCGGTCAGTAACTTTTTTCATGCATCTAGGTTTGCCATGAGCAAATGGAGGGATGCATTGATTCCCATACTGCTAAAAAACACTCTTAGTTGAAAACTCTTCAGGGAACAGACTGTATTTCTATTCTCCTTTGTCTAACTGGGACTACAACTCAGTAAATAATAATAGTGCCATAAATGTCCTGCTCTTTTATCAGGTAGCTGGGGTGTATTTGTACTGCCTAATGGTTTTAACGTCTATATTGGATGTTTCACACTGCATTTTGGAGAATCTCTCTCTCTCTCTCTCCTGCCTAAAGATGAAAGTTAAGCTCAAGTACTATAGCCCAGCCCCTTGTTAGCTTTCTTTAAAGGGAAAATGAATACCCTCATCCCAGGGCGTCTTCCAGATATGTTATCTAAATTTTGATTTATTATTTCCCCCTTCCATGTAGTTCCCAAATCAGCCAGCAGATTCAAAAGCCCTGAGTAAGAGCCTCATGAGCCACAGCCCCTACAGCCTCTCCCTCTTCCTCCTCAGTAAGGCCACCCATCAGCAGGAGGGAAAAGCTGTTCGTAAGCACGGGCGCTTTTTTGTCACATACCTCAGAAGCCAGCACTCGACAGATGGAAGTTAAAAAAGAAGCGTGTTGGCTGCCTGAGGCACATCTTAATTTGTCGCTCAGCTCAGTTTGTTTCACTTTTAATGGTTCACTTAGCTGAACTTGCGACTGAAAATTAACACAAGGAGGGGGAAGAAACAGTTTAAAAAGTTAAACTAAAAGTTGTGACTTGCTGGGCCTGCACAGCTGGCACATGAAAACACCAGAGAGGCCAGTGGGTAACCCGGTGCTTCTTGCCAAGCACTGCTGGTGGGTCATAAGGACCATCCCAGGTGCAGTGATGCTCTGGCATGTCCCAGGGCGTCCTGCAGGGTCAGCCCACGAAATGTTTAATGACCCCAAAACACAAGGCAGAGAAAGGGGCTTAAGCTTATACTGGAGCTTGGGAAAAGCTACGCTGTGACTCCTGCTCAGCGAGGGGAAAAATAATAGGTTTTGATCTTTCCCGATGAATACATAACAGAGAATATAAAGCGAAGCTTGCTGAGAAAAGAATACAGAATATTAAAGACCGTATTTTTCAGTCACCCTTTGTTTGCCCTCTGGTTTTGCATGCTGGCTTTTGCAGTCAGAAATGGTCACAACTGTATAGAGCAGAGTCATTTTGTAGTTGCAAGAATGCATTTCTGTTGCCAAATGGCAGCTAGAGAGCTCACTACCTGACTGCCAGAGCAGCCCCAGCCAAGCAGTCGTTGCCCAGGCATCAAAATTGTACTCTATCTTTAAAAAAAAAAAAAAATGTTTAATACAATAAATTCATATCAGGCGAATTTCTTAATTAACGTATATGAAGACAAGGAAAAGTGGTAGGAGGTCTGTTCTCTTGGTGAAAACTTCGAATGATCTGGGAAAAATCATAAGGGGAAAAAAAACCCCAAAACACAAATACTTGGACTGTCTGGGGATATCCTAAATGTTCACAGAGGCTATTTCCATCACTATTCTTTTATTATTAATGGATGGAGGTGGAGCAAGGAAATGTGAAGGCAATTTAGTTTTATTTACTTTTCTTCTCCAAATCTCATGATAATTTTCCTATTAGTCTTTGTAGTATCTCTTCTCTGATAACAAACGGAAAAGAGTTTTCTTAGTTAAAGTAATCTCTATGGGAGAGATGGAAAGAAACCGTTTGTGGATACTATTTGATGAAAACAGAGAATTCACTTTGTATTCATGAGTTGTCGTCCCTCTTACGTGTTTCTCGTAAATATTTATACAAGCATCTTTTTCCTGCCAAGGATTTTGCGGAACCAGAAGCGGGTTTCTTGGGGAGTATTCCCCCAGTGATGGCCCACCATCTACCCCAGGAGCTCCCAGGGAACCTCAGAGATGGCTCATTACAGAGCATCAGCAGCAGCGATGCTGTGCGGGATGGGGTACCCACCGCACACAGCAGCTAATGAGCGCCTAAAGCAGTAGCAGTCACAGCAAATTCGCAGGTTGATCTATGTTAGCATAAACTGTCTAGAAAATAATTTTTAATGAATATGTTCATTATAAAACCCACCAAGTGTGTTTGTAAATAACTAGGGGGAGAAAGAACTAAATATTTACAAAAGAAAATTTTTGGCCAACGCTGCTATTCACAGTCCAGACCAACTGTATTTTGTGTGCTTTTCTTTTAATGTATTTTACCCTTTGGAGGCTGTTATACGGATGTTATATATCTATTTATATTTTTCCTGAAAACTGACTACAATAAAGGCCCAGTTTGTATCACTACGGTCAGTGAATATTTTGCTGCTGTCAGCAATGGGCCCTGCTTTAGGAGACAAGCAGAACCGCCAGCTGGCGCAGGAAATAACTTTACCTGCTTATGCGTAATGGTGAGGAGTTTCTGCTATGTTTCATAAATACAGCAGAACTTTCCACATTCATTCCTGTGACAGTTCAAATAATAACCTCCTCGGTATGTTTTGTACTTCTTCCTAAAGTCAAAATAGTTGAGCTACTTCCCCTACCCCCGAGTGTACCCTCCTGGCCATCCCAGTCAGCTGCTATTGCAGTGGGTCCTTCCTAGGACTATTTACAATAGCCGTTACCTTAATGAGTCCTTGGATGAACCTCTCTGGCACAGCTCCTGAATGTGTGCCACCTGCGTGCACAGCCCTGATGCTCTTCCTCCCACAAAGCTTCAGGCAATCGCCTGAGGTCCAACAGTTACAAACTTTGTCCCTAAGGAAAGCAGCCCGTGTGATGACAGTATAGGAAGAGGGGACTCTTTAGCCCACCCAAAGTCTGGCTCATCCTGGAAAGGTCCAGTTCAGCTCCACTGTACTTATGGTGCAGCCAATGCAGCACCTTGGCAGAGTTTCCAGAGGCAAGTCCTGATGTGCTTTCGTTGATTATCATCAAATATTCACAGCTTGAGGGTATGTGGGTTTGTTCTTTTTTTCATGTAATCTTCAGAGTTGGAAGGGACCTCTAGAGATCATCTAGTCCAACTCCCCTGCTAAAGCAGGATTGCCCAGAGCACATCACTCAGGACTGCATCCAGACGGGGCTTGAGAGTCTCCAGAGAAGGGGACTCCACACCCTCCCTGGGCAGCCTGTTCCAGTGCTCTGCCACCCTCACCGTAAAGAAGTTTTTCCTCATATTTGTTTGGAACTTCCTATGTTCCAGCTTGTGCCCGTTACCCCTCGTCCTTTTACTGGGAACCACTGGTTGGTTGCTTTTTTTTAATCCTCTCCCCCTCAGATTGCTTGCTTTCCCCAGTCATCACTGCCTGGTCCTTCTGCAGCGCACATCCCCTGGCATGTTTCATTCCAGACTCCAGCAGCAGAAAGTTACATTTCATTTCTTTTTCCTGCCTCTCTTATTTGTAATACTTTCTGCTAAATTAGGTGCTCAAAATGTGCCTTATTTTGAGTCTTCAGAGAACAGCGCACACGTCTTTCCATTTGTATGTGCTCAGTGATAATTTCAGGATACGTCTCCTCAGTATTAGTCAAGATTGTAATGCAGCAGCAACGCGAACCCGGGGCTGAGGGAGCCCAATCAGCCCGTTAAAACTATCCCTAGTGCATTGTCCTGACTTTGCATGAGAGAGCTGTGACTTTGTACTCCAGTGCAACGCACTGGAACAAAACCGCCGCTCAGTGTTTCTGGATCTGTGCTTTAAAAAGGAAAGGCTGGGGGGG
>VYZM01013249.1:923437-935841 GCA_013398915.1 Dromas ardeola
AGTGTTTTTGCGTTTAGTCCCCCGAGGGGGGGGGGGGGAGGGGGAAACATACCTGCTTTGAAAGTGGACTCCTAGAATTGGAGGAGACAACATTTCACAAAAGATTTGACGCAGACCAGTCCAAAGCTGCCACAGGACTGCACTCCCCACCGCCAGCTGTGTGCAAGTGGAGTTCAGTGCATGAGGAAGGGATAAAGACCTGCAGGAACTGAGAGACCCATCTGAGCTGCATGTGACTAATTCATTTAGTTTGGTGTATTTTCTGAGTTAGTGACCTGTCCTTTTTCTTCTCTCTGTTAGTTTCCCCCACTTCTCAGACTCATTCCCTGTAGGTGGGGAATTGTGGTTTCTTGCAGGTGTTTGAGGATGGGATTGCTCAAATTTTAGAAATTCCACTGCCTGATGATAGACTTGCACAAATTGCACCTACCCCATGTTGCTGCAGGAGGGCAACACCTTGCAGGAGGGTAAAAGGGACGTCGATCAGCACCCATCACCTATTGGTGATGTCCTCTTAGCAACCCAACACAACTCCAGACCTCACTGTTCATGATCACCTGTGATTATGTATGAGCATTCATTTGTGTTTTTTATTGCTACATTTTATTTAGCAAGTTCCTTTTCCAGCTGTCCTTGATGCTTCTAACTGCACTTGGAGATCAGTGTCTGACACAAATACAGATCACTGCCTCCAAGAGAGGATGAGTAGCTGGCAAAAAGAACTCAATAAAACAATTTGCTCTGGTGATTTTATTGGAGTATGTAAGTAAAAGGGTTTTAATTCACCTCAGTGAATGCATTTTTATGATCTGCATCACTGAAATCATACTTGTGATGAAATGAAATAATTAAAAAAGATATTCTCCTCTCTTCATTGTATTTATGATTAACAAAGTAAATGAAAATCCAGCCTTTTATCTGACATCAAATAGTATTGCATTTAGGAGTTAAATTGGGCATTCATCTTCTTCTGGTGAGTTTTTTGAAGCTTAAACATACCTTTCTTTTTCTCCCTTTCCTTCCTCCTTGTGTTTCTGAATACCGGTAAATTAAAGATGACTAGAAACTGGAAATGCTTTCAGAAAAGGTCTTGAAATTCACACACATGCACACAAAAAAGGGAGAAAGAGAGAGAGAGAAATGTAAGTCCTCTTCTTTCATATTAGCATCACAATCAAGCAATTATTTGGAATACTTCATACATATTCCACCAATCTTTTTTTTTCAGTCTGCATTAAATAACGTATTTTATGCTAATCTCAATTTACAGAATTATATAGCAGCATTGTTTTACTCTTCCTTTCCCAAGGTTGGGAAACAACGAATTTGGCAAATAACAAGTTCTCTAGTCTGTAAAGCCTCCATGAATAGCTTTTATATAAGTCACTTAAAGACAAACCTTGTCAACAGAAAGCCTGTTTAAGGAAAAGTTGGTAGGAAACAATAGCACATCACTGAAAACTTAACCATTGTGAATTGTAATGAGAGAATTATAGGAAAGATAACAATTTTCCTGCACTTCCATGTACATTTGTATTACTACAAGGTATTACCTGTGTAACTGAGACAAGAATCAAATTCGATGTCTCCAAATGACAAATCGTCCTTGGCCAAATTTTGTGACTGATGCACATAGGAGCAAGATTTCCCTGACTGCATGGACGGCCCGGTCTGCAGAGTTAGTTGCAGGACGTAACTGTAGAAAGGAAGATGCATAAGCAGGAAAGGACGGTATGACCTACTTGATCCTTGTGCCTTCTAATTCATAGATTGCTTTTTTCTGACATTGGTTGTTCCAGGCTGGTTTTGTACTCTTTCATTCTTTAACAGACAGCCAACATAAAACTGACAAAATCGTGCTCTTGGTACTTTGTATGTGTCAAGTGTTTGACAGCAACATTTTACTTGTAGTTTACCAACACCTCCCTCTGAGAGATGAGCCAAAAGCATATTGCTATAATCCATCTTGTGCTATAATGCATGAGTTAAATCTCTGAAGATATCTGGCCAAGATGAGGGCAAATTAAAGCAATTCTTCCATAACTTTCTGAGTAGTAAAATGCACATATGCTTGAGAAGGGAGGGCTGCAGCATGCAGAACTGAATGTGGCTGTAGAACTGCATGGCAAGCAATAGGCCAAGTTTCTACCTAAGACTATTTTCTGCTCAGAGTTGCCTAAATAAAAACTGAGTAAAGATATGGAAAAGCAGTCCCATGTGCTTTCTCCCATTCTGTCTTTGTAGGGGAGGAGATAGTATAGCTATTGGAAATATAGCAGATAGACATTTCTGAGGTTTCAGCTAACAACTAATGTTGAATCAAAGCCAGTAACAGTCGTTCCTCAGGGCACCTAACTCCTGCAGGTTTTTTCTTTTGTGACTTTCAGCTGATGCAGTGCCACCGAATGGCAGAATAGCCTTGAGTGCCTGACCTTGCCTTTTTACAATTACGTCTCACCACCTCTCTATCCCTCCCTACGTTGGTCATGCATTTCTTTGTGCAATTCAGGTTGTGCCGTGGGCACAGCCTCCTGAGTTTGTCTCGCACGTCTCATTAGCATACCTCGTGTATTTGCCAATATTGTTAGTTGCCAATACTAAACAAGGTCAGATCTGGGATATTCAAATTTTGTTCTAAAACCTTGTCTGCAGCTGAAATTGGACTTACAGACCCTTAGTTGCCTGAATAACTTTTTATTTTACACTTTCTTAAATTTGGGTATTATGGTCTCTGTTCTGGAACAGTTCCTTCAGAGTTCTGTGGTGTAGATTTTCCACACAAGCATTTTGTTTGTAAGCACATCTATTAGAAAATATTTTGAACTTCCTACTCCATCCAACAGTCTTATATTTCAATTCCTTCTCTCCCTTCAGGGATTGGTACCAAATAAGTGCATCATAATGACGAAATAATTTTCTTGACAATATATATTTGTATGTGTGGAATTATGCCCATACTTCTAATTTTTATGACAGCTGAAGTGTAGAACAATAAAGAATGGAAGACAACAAAGACAACAGATTTTTTTGTTGCTGTTGTTCTTTTGATGCGGTACCAAAACAAAAAAAGTAAAACCATGAGATCAAGTGAGATTTATTTTTTTTTCTTAATAAAGATATTCAGGAAGTTGTTTAAATAAGGAATCGGGGTTGTAGATTTGTCATGCAGACTTTCCAGCAAGCAATTAAAGCTCAACATTTACAGTCAGTTAGATGAACCAGATGTATTCCTGGCAAGGGAGAGCCTGAAAAGCAGCAGTTTTTGAAGTACACTGACAGCCCTTAATCTTCAGACAGAAAAAGCTCTGCTTAGGAAGCCCTCCAGTAAGTAAATTATTTAGTTCATCATGTGTTACTTAACAGTTCTGTTATTTAGACTTCTGATTGTTGAGGACTTAGTAAAAGAGTAAGAAAGCCCAATCTATCTTCAGCAGAATTGAAAGGTTCTCAGGGAACTAGATTAAGTCTGTAAGAGCAACGTGAAGTGTTTTCATCTCCTATCCTACTTTAAACCAAATGACTGGGGCCTTTTTCTCTCTCTCTCTTAATGGCAGTAGATCTCCTGTAATGTAGAGACACTCAGCAAAATAATGTAGTGAGATTGTGCTAACGTGATTTTGCCAAAAGCAATCAGTATATGTTACATATACTGTAAAGGAGAAGGCACAAAATTATTTTCTTTATAGCAGCTGCAAAATCAAGAGAAAAAATTTACCCTTTGTTACCTAAGTAATAGATGTCTGTTTCTCTTTTGAAAGAAAACGCAGAAGAACACGGGCATTAACAAAATGGAAGAGGTGCAGTGGACAGCACAGGGATGCTGTGAGAGTCAGGGAAATCTTTACTGCAACAAAAGCATTTTTTTAGATCCAATGTTGACAGTTCACAACTGTCCCCCCACCACAGCATAAGCCTTCCCATTCTTAAGTGTTAAATGGATCCAGCCTTTAACTCAATGCAAGCGTGGGTGGGACGTGCGCTCTGTCTCATTCACCTCCTTAGCACACACTTTGGTGGTACCTTCAACTGAGAAGTCTTTAGTAATCTCTGCCAGGTATAACCTCTGTCAACTGCCATGTCCTAACTTTGGGAAGTGGACAGAACCCGGCAGCTTCACGTAGGGGGTCTGAATTTCTCTTGACCAGGCCAAATCTTGGATTCTTTGTATAGGGGTTACAAATCTTCAAGGAAAAGAACAACAGTAAAAAAGTTCAGAGAGTATCCTACCATAACTTCTGGCTTGCTTTATAGACAACCAAAACTTACTTCAGTTTCTGTAATAAAGTACAGTAAAAATAATGAAACTTTATCAATTTGCCTTGCCACAAGACATCTGCTTGTCATTCTGCCTCTGCCCAAAATAACTGGCATCCCCGCTGCCTTACTCTGGCTACCATTGTTTACTAGAAGCAGCTCGGCTGGAGCACAGAAATGCAATCACACTCTTCCTGATATTGCACAAGATAAGAGGGAACAACGAACAGGATTAAGTCCAGGGTTATTTTTCATTTCCATTTATATTTCTTTCTTTTTTTTTGTGATTAAACTCTGCTTTTGATATTTCAGAGCATGAGTGCATCTCCCCCACCCTAAACTAAAGATATGTGGGGGTGAGGGGGGTGTGGAGCCAAACCTCTTTCTCTACCGAATAGTTTACTAGAGAAACAGCAAGGGTCACCCCGGAACAAGCTGCAGCGATGTCAGACCCAGCTGATCTGCAGTAACCTGACCCTTTCCAGCCACTCCGTAACTGATTAAAAACGAATCTTTGGCTAGGTCACTTTGGTGAAAGAAGGCAGTGGCAACTCTCTCCACTACGATGTCTGTCTGGAAAATGATTTAACACAAACATTTCTTATTTCATAGGTGAAGGAGTCCATTTGGCTAAAAACCTCCAGTTATTTTGTAACAATCATTGCAGAAAAAATAGGCTTGTTTTCAAGAGCAGTCTCAATTTGAGAGTGTATTTTGCTGTATAATGAATTCTCTGATTTGTGGCAGCCTCAGAGGCTGTAAAAACTCTTCCAGCTTGCAAACCTGAAGTGCTATAAAAGTTTTAAGACATTAGATATTACTTAGTGAATTATTGAAAATGGTATTGTTTGAAAGGCTTGCAAGCTTAGCAGAAAGGGGTGGAAACGAAGTTTGGATTTGAAAACAAAAAGACAGACAGAAACTGCCAGGGGATTGTCACTCAGCCAGTGAAGGAAGAGTTGTCCAGAAGAGTACTCCATGCTGCTCCAGTATCTTTTTAATGTGTACGGCAACTGCTACACAGCCCTTCTTTGAGGGGAAAATCAGGACTGCGCATACATGCAAGAAACACATTGAATTAACAACAGTTTCATACTTGATACCTTTTGTCTCTGGGTATGTAAAATGCATGTTGATGCTCTTTGAATAGGGACAGATGAACGAAATGAAACACCTGCCTGCTGCAGGATTTGCTTGAGACTGCAGGATTTTTTGTGTTTTCTAGGACAGATTTAGCAGAAAACCATCCCTGTATCTTTGACTTTTACTTCAGGACAGACTTAGGATATAAATCTATCCAACTAATTAATCTACCCAGAGACCTGGTTTTAGTTTAGTGTTTCATATTGACCAGTTGTAGGCAGATCTCAGCTCAGCAAGTAGGGTCTTTGAAGTGCCCTTTGGAAGCACTTATCTCCTCCCGTCTGTGTAAGAAGTCTAGGAATCTTGCTTGGGTTTTGAGCGATCTCAGGTGTCAAGTCCTGCAGCATCTCGGTGATAGGCATTGAATTCCGTTACTAATTCTGGCTGTTTGACGCTTTAACACGGCACGTGCTGTAGTGCGCTGGTTCTTGGGTAGCAATTTCAAGTAATCAGATTCCTCGGCAATCTTTCAAACACTAGCCACTGCACTAGCTATACCCTAGTGATTTTGAGTCATGTTTTGTCCTGCAAGTCAATGAAGATATGATAATTAGTTACTAGCCTGAAGCAGAGGCTGCTGTGACAAGAAGCAGCCAACTCCATCAGTGTATTAGCATTACAAATGTAAACCTTAGAATTAAAAAAGAAGCAGAACTAATATTTAATCTTGTTGTTATTTCTCCTAAACTGTTTGAACTCAAGATGCAACTGAAAATCATTTTCAGTGAAAATTCTGTGATGAAAAAAAATACAATAACCAAAAACAAGTATTTAAATTTTAAATTAGTAATTCAGTGTGGCAGAGATTACAAGTAAAGTAGATATCCATGTAGCCACATAATAGGAACATAACTTTAAACAAGACAAAATACTTTTTTTGAGTAATACAGGCAAAGAACTTTCTTGTCTTAGGGCTAATAATTCATTTAACCTGACAGTTATTTCAGAAGGTTTGGATGACTTAAAATGGAAGTTTCTGGGGGGGTGCTCTGCACAGATAGATTTTTATACTTGGCAGCTATCATAGCATTTTATTCCTGAAAAAAAGATTTTGTACTCCAGGCATACAATTAGACACAAAGCACTGCATTCATCATCTCTTTCCCAACTTACTATAATTATTTGTCAAAATCTTTTCCCAAATTTTTTTTGGCCCTGTCAAAACTGGATTACTCTCCTTTTAGAAAGGCATGTGATTCAGCTCAACTGAAGTAAGTAGGAATTTCTTATTTTTTTTTTTTCTGGAGGACATTTAGGATTACCACTGGTGTTTTTGATGAAACAAACTGCAGAATTCATAGTTATTTCAGTGGGGCAGGGTTTCATGACTACATCTCTTTTGACATACTTTTTCTCTCTTCTTTCCCTCTACTACTGTTCAGCTTTACAATATTTCTATATTATCATTTAATATGAAACACTATTCAGAAGGCGCATTACAACTAGAAAATATGCTCCTGTTTACCAAGATCAAGTGGTATGACAAAGCACTTTTTGATTTGTTTTCATTCCGTAGCTCTGTACAATCTATATATATCCTGTGACACTGTTTTACACTGTGTTTTTAATGTGTTGTTCCTCTTTAAAAAAAAAAGTTACTAATATCCTTGTAATAGCTGACAAAATAATGCATTGGCATAGAAAGATTTTTACCTAAAAAATTACTTCCTTCTATTTTAAGTCTGCATGAAGTACTTATCAGAAAAGTTAGACTGAGTGAACTTCAAGATTGATTTTTACTTTTTTTCCCTTCCTAACTGATCAATTAATTGTGTGGGTATTGTGGTTAAATAGCAGGGAGATTGGTAGTCTCTAGACAGAGATTACTGACATCTCTAAATGTATTCAATATGTTGGTCGTGGGATTTCACTGAGAGCAGTTCAGTACAACAGCAACAGAGAAACCAATGTCCTGATAATTTTCCTTAGCAAATTCCAGCAGAACTGTTGCACATAACGAACTGCCAGCAAACAACAGTAAATCTGAGAACGGGAGGGGAAATACAGCCGTATTACAACATTTCAGAGGGGATGGAAACATTCTCCATAAGCACTCTTGGATATAATATATTGATTCCTAAGTGCAATTTACTGTTCAACACAATCATATTTATTCACTGCGCAGACATGAATTACACAATTTGTGTCTGCTGATAACCAAAGGAGAGAAAAAGTCCATTCCAGACTTCAGCCACAAAATTTCAAGGATTCCGTCATCCATAAAATCAATGGAGAAACAGTAATAATCTTTAAGGTGTTTTCAGTAATGAAGGTTTTACAGTGGAATGAATTCCCAGGGTGACTTAGACTAATTCAGAGTCTGATCACTTGTAGAAAATGCTGCAAGGCCTTCATTGTAGATTTATGTTATATTCAAAATCTATTTGCAGTAATCTCTGAGGGGGATGGGGGGTAGAATCCCTTATTGTGCAAACACAATTTAAATATTGGGAAAAAGGAGATTGCACAGTAGCAGCAGTATCACAGAGGGTGAAGTCCTGACTCCTTTCTTTGAGGAGTTTTTGACATTGATCTAAATAGACGTTAAATTGACTTAGGCCTAAATAAAACAGGAGAATTTCTGAATTGAGGCAGTGTGACCAATGGAAGGATTTCCGGGATGGGACTGGGCGACCCGTACCCGCGTCTCCCTGCCGCCGGCAGCCATCTTGTGGGGCCGGCAGCCATCTTGTGGTGCCAGCGGCCATCAGCAGGGCCCAGCTGCTCATATACGCCCTGCTCCTTCAGAGGGGTCCCGGCCAATCGGGATGAGGCGTGTTGCGGAGGCGGGATGTGCAGGTGAGGCCCGGAGCACTGACTGAGGGGAGCGGTGGCGGGCCGTGTCTTCCCCGGGTCAGGGACACCTCAGCCCTCGCCGCTTCCTCTGAGGGCCGAGTTGCGTGTGTGTCCCTTGAGCTCAAGTTGCGGTGAACGTGTTAAAACGGCCCGATCTGCAGAGGGTGCAGGTTAAAACAAAAGTTTTAATTGTGACGGCAGCTCTGTTGTGTCATCGTTCAGCCAAGGGTTCCTGAAGGACCCGCCTGTGCCTGTGGTGCCGGGAGACACAGCGCTTCAGGAAAGAAGAATTGCCCAGCTCCAAAGGACAAAAGTGCCCGGTGAGCCCAAGTGCACTTGCTCTGCACGAGCAGTCTGGTGCCGAAATAGGCAAACAGGGTGAGGGCGTACGTACACGCTGAGGATAATACAGTATATTCCCATTTATGCCTTGTTCTCAAATTACAGAACAGCAAATTTCTTTGCAGGGGCTCTTAATCTAGTGCGCGAGCACTCAGTCTCGGCTTTTTAGTGGTAAGAACAGTCAGTTAATTTTAAAATGAGGTGCTACTGTTTACAGCACAGAGGAAAAACTTCATACATTCAAGGTGATCTGTGCAACTCCAAATATAAGATGTAGTTAATGTGTAGAAAATCATCCTGCTCCAAATACTGGTAAAAGCTGAGCTCACGTTTCCCATTTGATACAATGCTCTTCTGAATATCGCACAGCTGGAGAAAAGGAAGTCTAAAACTATGAAATGACTGGTGCTACTGGTTTCTGTGTGTCCTTAAACAAGACTCAGTTTGAAGTTATGAGTTCTAATTAATTGATGATGAGCAGCAAGCCAAAAAAAAATGTCAAGTAATCCTCAAGCTGTAGTTTATGCCAAGTCTGCCTGTGAAATATTGATGGCGGCTGCTGCGTTAAGTTGTAACGGCAGCATGTACTTTCTTGCAGAATGTTCTTAAATATTTAGTGACAAGTGATAATGCTGTCCCACAGAAAATCCCTGGGACAAACTCTCTGTGAAATGCCTCTTGCAGAGACCTTTCCGTTACAGCTTCCATCTCAGTGTAGGTTTGAGGAGAAGGGTCAGCTCCTACTGCTTCCCAGAAAAGCCTAGAAGGCCCATTCCCTGAATCCAACTGTTCATGGATTATCTGTCTACTAGTAACTTGTCCCAGTTTTCTCTCCAGTTCCCCAGCATGTTTGCTTAGTTGAGGCCATGCTAACAAAGAGCTGTTGGGGACAACATCCCAGGGATTGCTCTGTGCCTGAGATAATGCCACCCACGCTGTCGCCATGCCATGATGAGGTTGAGGTTCCCCCCGCTCCACCACATGCCGACATCTCAGTGATACCTGGTGGGAATGGCTGAGAGCTGCTTCTGCCAGCAATTAGAGGGAAACACAGCTCCCCAGGATGAGTCAGGTCTGAGTCAGGATGATCTCTTTAAAATGTATTCAAAGCTGCCTAACAAGTGTGAACTTCAGTCTGTCATACAGCGTGCAGTATCCGACAAAAACACCTAGAGCCTGCCTCCTCCATTACACACAATAGTACTGTCTGTGCTATCAGTAAGGATAAAACTCTAAATAATTGAACAGTATTGATCTTAAAATTGAGTTACCAGAACAAGAGCATTTCCTGTATATTTTCAAAATAAAGTCATTGTGTTCCTTTCTATAGTCATCGCATGAGCCTATTGACAGGTTCAGTAGTCTCAGCTTCGCAAATTTTAAAACTCAATTATAGAGAATGAGCGTGTGTGTTTTTAAACATCAAATACATTTTAATTGTTCTTATTTAAAGCTACAAGCCCTCAATCAAACAATGCCCTTTCTATCTTAGAGCAATGCTTGCTGCAGTAACACAGGCATGCATTACCTAAATCAAGTGTAAAGGCTTGCATTAACCATGAAAACTGTAGCATACCTGATCTGAAATGCCATTTCCCCCATGTTCAGTTATGTTGGTTGCCAACTTTATGAAGACAGGTATTTTCTTTTATCTTCAAGAGATGAGCAATACAGCTTTCAAAGGTGAATATGGGCAGCATTCCATTTGGTGTATGGGCTGCTAAGGATAGGTCAAATAATATGAGTTATAAATTTGCGGCTTTCAAAATAGCGTTTTACAGTGACAGATATAAGTTAGTTATAGTTAGCAGCTATGTAATAGAGCTAATAACAGCTAGTGCATGAAACATAGGAACTTGCCTGCATTTTCAACGGTTTTGGGTGCCAGAGTTGGATGTAAAGGTCTCTGTGCTCTCACAACGCTGTATCTTTAATTGCAGTTTTCTGCAATGTGTGTCTTAATGTCTTAATTTCTGTAATGTGTGCCTTATCTAAGCAAATAGTTGCATGCGTGGCAATCACTTGGTGTTACTTGCACAAGATTTATTTCTACATAGAAATGTTCAGATATAGTGCATGCAGAGGCCCTTATTTTTGATGCAACAGCTTTCCTGCCATTCTGAGAAGTTCTGAGCAGGGGATGGAGGGTCAAGGCAGTTGCAGGGAAACACATAAACTGTGCCTCTCTGTTAGTATGAGCCAAGGTTGTAGCTGGTTTCTCAAAATACAAAAATCAAGAAGACTGTATACTTGAAATTATTCTTGTCCATTTCTATCTGCTATTTCTAGCAGAAAGTGCTAGAAAAGCTCATGACCACTTAGATGAATCCTTCTCTAATCTCTAATATTCTTCTTGTCCTTCGACTACATCATTCTGTGGAAAGATGTGTGCAGCCAGAAGAAAGGGCTGTGGTCAGGACTTCCATTTTTGCTGATGTCCAAATTTTTTATTTTTTTTTGGTTTTTTTTGTTTGGTTTTTTTTTTACGGTAAGAAAAAATATCTGCTTTTAGGGTAAAACTTTAACTTTCACTGTGGAAATCTCCAGACCCAAGTAATAAAAAACCCCTTGGAATTGGTCCAAACATTTCTTACATTTAGTTTTGTTTGTGATAAAGGTTTAACCTTGTTAAAAGGTTTTGTTGAATGGTGGTTTCAGCACAGTCAAGGTCTTCTATTGGGAGTTGAAGATGGGGGGGGCGGTGGAGGAGGAGGTGTTTTGGGGGCTTTTAAGTGATTGTAGTAAATGTACAGATTGCCTCAATAATTGTCAGACTTTCTTGTATAGTTTTTTTATGTATTAAGGGCAACAACTTCAGCAGGCAAGAAACAACATAGAGCTGCGTATGTCAGATGAGCTATACTGAGTTACCCTAGGTGTTGTGCTGGGACCCCAAACCTTAAGTTTGTGTTTAATTATTCTCACTTGTAGCTTTATGGAATTAATATAGGGAAGAAAACCCGTGCATTCCAATGTCACAGTAGTAACCTGGATTGCAGTTTCTTCAAGGTTACGGACAAAGTGAAATTACTGCACTGTAAAGCTGTCACAAGGGTACAGCTTTTCTAACTGTTACGGAGAATCTGCTGCTAAACTTGAAATGACAGGCTCCTTGCCAGCTTGGGAGAAGTCTACACAAGTTTATTGGGAAGTAAACCTTGTAAGAAGCATCTCCAGATTCATTTTGATACAGAAATGTTTTACAGATTAAAATCTGTTAAATGTGAAAATAAAATTTGCCACATCAATCATCAGCAATTGAGAAAAAAACCAAACCAAGGGAAATAACTTGTAATGAAACCAGTCTTTTATAGACTTTTGAGAGTGTCATTCTGGGGCAATTTTACCTTTTATGCTCTCATAATTTCCTCTTTGACTTTTACGGCCAATTGCTTTAGGTATTGATTAGGAAGGGAAGAATGTGAACACATTTTTGAATGATTGTTATGCAATGCTGCTAAATATGACTTGCAGATATCAGCAGTCAGGATTCATCCATCTAAGGAAACACTGCACCACATGAAGAGCCCTCGCCATCAGGAGATGTCAGAAATGTGAGGCCAAAACAGGAAATTCTGACAGTAAAACTGATGGGATGGCAGTGCAAGGAAAGCAGATCCTTGCACATTGATTCAGCAAAGTACTCCAGTCTAAGCCTTTACTTTTAAGCAAATGAGTTCTTAAGTACTCGGGTACTCCTGTGAGTACTGAGTGCACGGGATACTCCTGTTCAATTAAGTGACTTGAAATGGCCATTAATTGTTAAATAAACTTGAATTATACTAATGGACTCTATAAACTAAAGAATTAACTCAGCACCTCTAGTTATAACAATCTTTCTGATCTGACATCCTATATAGGGGGGGGGG